>VXAU01003785.1:1029316-1114316 GCA_013399695.1 Formicarius rufipectus | reverse complement strand
TATTTTATGCACAAATGGTAAAATAACTGGGAATGACTGAAGTGTCAGCAGTGCAGCAGCAGCCACACTGTGTGTTATCACTAAGTGTTACCCAGCATGGAGCACAGAGGGAGGATTGTGTCCCACGCCTGATTCCCATGAAGGGACAGCCCTGTTGCATCAGGAGTGGTGTCTGCAATGAGCTTTACCCACGTCCAAAGCAGTTGCAATTTAGTTTGTGACAACAGTGAAGTCCCAGCAGCCAAAGAACCAACGTGGACTGTTCTGCCCTGCTGTGGGGAATGCCAGGTGGTGACCTGGGGACCTGCCTGAGCTGAGGAGCACAAGGCAGCATCCTCACTGTGCCCATCACCTGCTCTCTCAGGCACACATACACACCCTGCAGAGCCCTCCCAGACTGCACTGCTGCTGTATCCCAAACTCCAGTGTCACAGGCTGGCTGGCAGACTGTAGTAGCACATTCAGTTCTGTTAACATGTAACTGCTGTCATGAATTCAGAGCCAGCCAACTGAAACATTAATGATCTGGTAAACTACGGAAAGGAACCAACTCAGAGTGAGGTCTGCAGCACAATCAGTTGACTGTTTGGGATGATGAACAGCCATAATTCCTCAAGATTTCAGCAGGAGGTGAGGAGTTTTGCACTTTTGCAATTCAAGTATACGATTAAGAATAAAAGTATAGCAAGGTACAAGTCAGCATATCCAGCAGTCCAGATAGGGAAAAAATATTAAATAAATATGCTATCCTAGGAGAAAGTCACTGGCTGCAAAGACCATACAAAAAGGGTATTCAGATGAGCCACTACACTATCTGATAATTCTTAGAAACACTGAAGAGGTGTCTGTCCACACCAATTCCACCACAGACACCAACAACCCTTCCAGCTGAAGAACAACCTCAGCTTTTCTGAAAGGTTTTCTAAGAAATCCTTTTTTCCTCTTTTAGCAAGCCATGACTCACTGCTCTCTATAGCACTAGCAGCTACCAGTACAGAACCTTAAGTGCCAGAAAATGCTCCACTAGCTCACAGAGAGTGTTTCAAGTGGAAGCTTCAAAACAGCCTCCAGAACCACACTCGTGTTCAAAGGAGGTGCTAGAGAACACGGCTGTGTGAAATTTGGCAATACAGCTCCACTGGCAGGAACGTGGAGGTTAGTTTTGGCTTACACGAGATCCTCCACCCTGTAGTTTGCTTTGAACACTTTTAATGAAAAACTCAAAGTGAGATCCAGCTGTAACCATCAATTTTTATCTAAGGGTGGTCAAAAGCAAAACCAAATTCTACTTCTGGGTACATATATGTTTTGGAGGGAGTATGCATCTTTCCTTAGAAGGGGTTCTGTATTTGAATTATCTTTGGAAGAGAAGGTAGCTGGGAGACCTATAATTCTCTCTCACATATGTATGTAGGCAACCAAAACAGTGATGTGGCAGAGGATGGGATGAATTAAGCGCATCATCCAACTGGGCAGCAGACAAGCCTGTCCACTTTACTACTTCCAAAAGAAGACTTAGTCACTCCTTCCCACCTATGGCAGCAGCTAGAAGAAAATACTGCTCTTCAGCTTGATTACACATTTATTTCAAAGAATCTAAAGATGGCTCCAAAGGTGCTGCAAGGCCCAAATCATTACAGTTTTGCCTCTTACCATGTTGTATTTTGGAAATTCTCAATCCTCTGAAGACAAGTGGAAGGTGAATGAGGTAAATCACAGAATGTGCCTGGTTCTGACATGTGACAAGAGGAGGGAGAGAGAAAACTCACTTGAGGATGGTAAGTGGGAATACTGGATAAGCAAGACAGCCAGCTTCCCCTTGACAAGCATGCAAGTGAGCTGGCTGCCTGCCCCTCCAGGGCCTCCAAGCACTTCAAAGGCAAGAGGCAGTTACAGGCCACTAAAGTGTTTTCCACCCAGAAGACCATCAATTTAAAGGGAGGGTTCCCAGCACCCTAAAAACCCAAAGAATATCTTGCTAACACAGATCACCAGCATTTACTTCAAGTTTTCTATTCCATGTACAACCAGAGAACATACACTCAGCTTTCCTCTTCTGCAGACTACACTGAAAATGTCAGAAAACAGGACAAGCTATCTTATAAATAATTGCAAAGCCCCTCCTGAAAAAGGCTGAGAGGGAGGTGGGATGAAAGCTCCCAGCCGGGAAAGCTGTGACTGCCAAGGAGCAGAACAGAATAAGGACAAGGACAGTGTGTGATATCCCAACTCCATCTGTACACAGAAATGAAAGGCATTGAGGAAAATATCAGTGCGGGTTATGGCAGGCATTCCCAGGTGTGGGAAAATCCTCAGGGGAAGAGCACCATCAACAGAAAATACAGCAGACCTTATAAGAGACAGCTGACGTGGCAGATCCTACAAAAGCTTGTCTGCAGTATCTGAGTGCCTTTTGTTCGCTAGCCCTATTCTTTCACCTAGCAGCTCACAGATTAAAAGACCTGAGAGATGTTCTTGTCACAGAAGACTTTTCCTCAAAAGGCTCCTAAAAGGAGGAGGGACCAGGGTAATGCAGGGTCCACTAGAGGGGATCGGTGGCAGTGGAAGCTTTACCCTGCAAATAACAACTCCCCTACTTTTCTGGAAATTCTCCCTAACCCTATCTTCTTGCTACCTGATGAGTGATAACAAAGCCAACATTGTCCATCAAGTCTCAATCTCTGAAGTGACTCATTTATTCTCAGGAGCTTTGTGTTTATTTTTTCAGCCTGGCATCCTAGGAAAACAGGGTTTATGTCATCATATTGCCTGTCACATGTCTTAACTGTTTGTTCCTTCCTATTAACTTTTGAATCACACCAGACTGGGGATAGAGAGCTAGGAGAGAAACTGAGTTTCTTGGATCGAAATTGAGTTTGTCTAAGATCAGAGAATCTACGTTTGATTGGGTAGGGCAGAGACCCCAGTTCACATCTCAGCTGAAAGGTTAGGGGCAGTCAGCATCCCTGCTCTTGGGCCTCTCCGAGGCAATCAGCAGGCGTGTGCCACCCAGCCAAACCACACAGCTCATTCTGCTTCTTGTCCTGCTGGTAGGCAGAGGATGGGAAAGGGAGGTGAGAGTGCTCTGTGGGGAGTGGGGTCGGGTGGGGGGCTCAGCTGAACTTCCTCAGTAGAGAAGCACAACATCATTGCAACTCCGGCCTCACACATAGGAAAACTTGTTTTCTCTGCCAAATTTCCTATAACTTCATGACACATCATCAAGGACAAATGCCAATATTTATCAAGAACTCACTGAATCCAGTATGTAGCCACACACAAAACAGCAACCAGTTGGAGGGTTCATCCATTAGATTTGTTGCTGCAAGTTTTTCTTCCCTGTTGACTAAGTATTGCAAGCAATGGAAGAGTCATGTTGAAGTCACTTTGTCTCCTAATGTCACCACTTTCTAGGTCTGCACAATTAATGTGGGGTTTCTTGAAACAAGTAGAAAGCGTGTGATGAATCAAATGCAAGCACTCAGGAAACAGAGCTCCCCCAAGACTGCAAGGCTTGGCTCTGGAGTCAGTTTGTGACATTGGTTAACAGCTATTGGCTCCAAGTGTGCTCCACACTGGCATTTTCCTGGATCTACTGACCACACTATCAATTTTTAAGGAATAGTGAAGGAAGAAGCAAAATGTCCTTTTTTTGCTGTACCACCACATGGTAAATTTCATTTGTCCCGTCCCAACTGCTTCCAGTGACAGTGCAGTGTTTGTCTGAATTTTTAACAGATGTTTCTAAGTACTCTTGACCACTTCTCTCTCCTGAGGATTTCTGCAGTGGGATAGCTCTAGATATAAATGCAAACAAAGCTTGTAAGAGGCTCTCGGGGATAAATCTGTAGACACTGCATCTAAGATGGGTGTGGGTATGGGTCCAAGCCTTATGAAACTTTGTAAATATCCTCTAAAGACTAGCAAGCTGGACTGACCCTGCCTGCAGATGTTTTTGAGCTTACCAGCCCCATAGTGAACAGCGAGACAGCTTACAGATAACTGCAATACTCCTGAAGCATCCTGAGAGCAGAACTTAAATAGAAATTTATAAAAGCAGGGATATACTGGAGCAGAACAGAATAATGCAAAGGATGATGTGTGATGGTGTAACTCTATTTCAACTCGAAATACCAAAGATGCTTCAAAGGGGACCAGTCTGGGCTGAGGCAGAATTTCCCAGATGTCAGGTTGCCCTCGGGAACAAGCACACTGGATTCACTTGACAGGTGTGAAGGTACTCATGCAGTCAGAACACAAATTGCTTTAAATAAATAAATAAATAAATAAATAAATAAAAATCTCTGCTTTCAGTTTTAAAGAAAATGAGCATCTTGTGCTAACGCCTGGCAAGGAGGCAGTGACGTCTGCCTGAGTTTGTACACAGCCTGAAACAATCAGCTAAAACATGCTCATGGCTGCTAGTTTACATTATCGAAATGTAACCAGAGCTATTTAATTCCAAAATGAAATCTATTAAAGCTATTGTCAGTGCTTCACAGCAGCTGAAACTGTTTTTTCAAAAGGTCAGTCTACTAGCTAGAGAGTGAAAACAAGCAAGGCGGCTGTGCCAGCCCTTAGGACGTGGCTGCATCCTGCAGTCTGGTTTTGCGTTCCCTTAAATGTCGGGCAAGAAGAAGCAGCGAGGTCTCAGTGGAGCCCGCTGGCCCTGCCAGCCGCGGGGGGACGGGCAGAGGCTCCGCTCCCGCGGGGGGACAGACAACAGGGCAGTGGTGGGCGGTGGGGAGCCGTGGGGTGAGCCCTCAGGGGGCCCCCCGCACGCCCCCACCACAGCACGCTGCACCTACGCCTTGCTGGGGCAGAGAAAGGGATGACTAGAGAGGACACCACTTTTTTTTTTCACCCCATTCAGCTTTGTGGCGGCTCTGTCATTCCCAACAATACCACAGCCCTCCCCCACCCCCAGAAAAACCCATAAAACCCCCAACCTGAGAACCACTTCCCCACAAACAGCATAGCATAGCTCCAAACACCCCCACTGTCAAGAAAGACCAAGCATTTGCTGTCATCTTCTGTATTAGCATTTCTGTTAACCCCTTTGTAAGATCATTTGACTCGGTTTCAAAATTCCTCATTCTGAAAAACACTTGTTAAATATTGGCCCTGACTGCTACACAAAGTGATAGCTTGGTAGTCATAACCCACAAGATATATTTAGCCTCACAAACTCATCATCAATGGATTTTGAAAGCACTGTAGCCAACAGACTGGAAACCACACGCAATACAAACACATAATAGAACTTTTAATGTGCAAAGAGACTAAACAAAAAGATCCTTGACCTTCTTGCTTTCCCTTGCATACCATTATCCCCAGTGAGACAGCAAATGGAATGACGTGGAGAGCAACAGCTACCATCAAGCAACTTTGGAAGCCAATTTCTACAGTAGTTAAGCAGTTAATGACGTTAATCAGAATGATAACTTATTAAATTCTATATTTATGCAAATAGCATTTTGGCATATTGCATGGAGACCTGAGTAACAGAGCTTGCCAGGAAAAGGTCCCAACATCTTTTATATTTACCATTTCGAGTTTTTCAATACCATGTACAAGTGTCCATGATGGTCGGTACATCATACAAACTGCACTTAAATAAAAAGCTACAGTCACAAATTAATCTGCATCATCCCAAACAGATTGATGAAAAAACTGTTCAATTCTTAACCTTTATGAAGTGGAGATTAATCTCTGCAGCTACATACAATCTCTGCCTTTATCTTTTTTAACAAGACAGTGAGATTTCTTATAGACCTTCTTAAAACAGGCAACAATTACTGAACAAAGAAAACAACAGGTAGCCCTCCCTCTCTCCATGCTACAGTAACTAGGGAATCTATGGCATAAAAATATAAAGCAACAGAGTAGTTTATGACTCCGACATGAAAGGACACTATCTGCATGTGATTAGATGAATCAGGAAAACTGCATTTTAGGGCAGGCAGAACTTAAAACAGTCATAGTTTTCTAAAGCCTGTGTGGAAAACTTACTTTTTTCCAAGAGAACTAGCTGGCAACTTCTTGGCTCTGGCTCACATTTAAATTCAACAGTGATGGAAGAAGCAGGGGATTCAAAGAAGAGCTATGAATTGCACTTTTAATTGCTTTCAAGATGTCAAAAAGAATATCAGGATGTGCTTATGCATGTAGTTTTCCCCTTTCCTTATTCTGTTGTTTAATAGAATTAAACTCTGCACTGAATTTTACTCATTAATTCAGTTCATTCTGTCTTCAGGAAAATGACATAGGAACTACTTGCTACAGGATGTTGAGCAAAATTAGTAGTTCACCAACTGAAATTGTACCTCTATTTTGAAAATCAATAATATCGCTTATACACAAGCCCTAACTGTTGATTTATTTATGTAAATATCTGTGTATCTGGGTACCTTCTGTTTGTGCAAAGCCTGCAACACAATGTTCAAATATCTCTAGAAAAAATAATTGGCCTTTTTTTCTCCCCTTTGGGTACAAATTTCTGTTTTATAAATGAACGTGAAGGTTTCCTGTTGCTGCTTGAAGCCTTCATTTCAAAATACCAACTAATTCTAAGTTTAATTAAACCAGAATGTTTTATATCAGAAACACTTCTTTTTTTTACAGCACATATCTTCTTTACCTTAATGTGATCGCTGGCTCTTAAGAAGGTGTTTTGTTTGTTTGTTTTTAAATTTAGAGAGATAATGTAAAGTTTTACAGCAACTCACTTTATAGAGTCAACTTATGCAAGCAACAAAGCCTTTCCAGAGAAAACAGGATTCTCCGCACCTCCCTCTGGCTTTTCTCCCTACTGAATGCCGTGGCCTTCACTCAACCAAAGGAAATGAAAGACAGACTGAGACAACAGCATCACGTGGGTGAAGGTCAGATTGATTTTCAGCTGTGTAGTGCTGTTTTATCACCCTCAGGACAAAAGTTAAGCCCTTCATTTTTTTTCATGTCTGCTTTAACAGAGCAACTTATTTTTTTTCCCTGAAATTTTGGTTGGGCTCCATACCACCAGAATTATCAAGGACAGCCTAATTTAAAACATTTGTGGAGATCTTCCTTCCTCAGAGTAAACTCCAGAGCAGCCCACACACCACAACATTTCTATCCATGAGTTTCTTCTATTCCCTATGTACAAATAGTGGCTCCTTGAAACTACTGAGGTTTCTGCAGTGACATTCACTGACAGCAAAAGAAGAGTGGGATGCAGCTGCTCTTCAGGAATGATCCTGGGCACAGGAGAGGAGCAGTTGCTATCTCAAAAGGGGCAAGTTCACAAATTGTTCTTTCTCCCCATCCTCTTTCTCTCCCTCCCTCTCCTCCCTTCTTAGAGTGGCCAGGCTCTCCTGCCTGTCACTCAGTGACCCAGACATGCACAGCCAATTACCGTGGCAGCTTCTGGAAAAGCAGACTGCACTGACTGCACTTTTCCCAACTCCAGTACCACTCACAAAAATCACTCTCTCATTTCTCTTTTAACTAAGACTGGTACTCCCCCAAAGTAATGTTATTTTCAATACAATCTTAGCTAGTCAGGTCTTCAGAATTGAGCTGATTAACTGAAAATGAGGTATTTTGTACAGTTTGTACATCATAAATACATATATGCATACCTAATTATTGACAGAAAGCATCTTCCCTCTCATTTCCAGTTTACTGGCAAAGAGAAAACTCAGTGTTCTCTCATTTAAGCTGAGACAAGAAAAACCTACTCACTTTCATTTACCTTCATTTGAAATTGTGGATTGAATCTGTCTTATTTGTGTGAGGAATGTAACAGCATCGTGACTGCCTCCTAAAGATGATAGTGTATTCCTCCATAAAAAGCAAGGAATACTATCTGCTTTATTTATATGTACCAGAGGCTCTGGCCAAAATCAAACCCAGTTACACTTGATAGCATTGATCACCTTGAAATACAATTCCTGCATGAAACAGTTCTTGTAAAACAAACCACGACAAGTGCCTGTGAGAGAAGAAAGAACAGAAAAGGGTTGTAAGGTGAGATCAAGCAGTTATCCAGGTTGGATCTGGCTGCAGTCTGAATGCAAATTAAATAATTTGCTAGGTTTTGTGAACAAAGATTTGACTAGCACGTCTGTAGGGCATCTGAACCTAGCTGACAGTGCCTCTGAGACAGCACATGGAGCAGCTTGATTTTTCACAGCACCCCGATTTGATCTGCAGTTGCTGGTCCCAATAGGATGGTTCAAGGAAGGCTCTGCACGTATACAGAGCTCCAAGGAAGAGCCATCTCTGGGACAATGGACAAGAGAGCAAGCTGAGAGTACAGGAGAAACCAGTAACACAGTAAGATGTAACTTAAATGTATAAACCGTGAAGTGACTCAGTTACACGTGGGGCTGAGAAAGGGCAAATGCCAGCACAGTGCAGGGGAGAAGACTGCTGAGAGCAAGATGTGAAATGGTGGCAGTCCAGAAAGGAGCAAGCAAGGAAAATCTTCCAAGGAGGGACCACATGGACACAAGCACAGGCAATGGGGAGAGGGAAGGGCAGAGAGGGAGAACTCACAAAAGCACAATTCCATATGATGCAGAGACAGATCACAAACTAAGTACTACCATAAATGTAGATAACTGTCCTACATGCATCTTGAATTTTTGGCTGGTTTTGGATTGGTTGGTTGCTATGTTTGATCAATGCAATCAATGCACATTGAATGATGTACTTCAAACCTGCTTAAACTACTCTTGGAGTCCACTAAATTACCTGCATTCAGTGTTGCTCAAAGAAAATAAACACAGGTGTGTGTATTTATATTTCTGTAGACTGTGAGTAGATAAAGGGAATTTATTCTACTTTTGTCTTTCCAAATTTTCTAATGAATAATTAGTAGATGTAGATTTCTAAAATGACCATTTAGTATAAATTATATAAAATCTCATTTATTTTAAGAGATATCATTAAGTACAAAGTCTGCATGAGTGAACTGAGTTCACTGTAGAGGAAATGACTGGGAATTACATTCAAAAATCTATTCAAATGTTTAATGTAACAGATTCCCTGGAGAAGAGAGAAGCAATGGGCTCCTTCAGCCTTTCCTTATGTCCTCCTCAGCAAGCCTAACAGAAATTGAATAGCGACAATAAGAGGTGCCAAAAAGTCTTTCACCCTTATGCTGAGAAAGATTTTCAAGGAAGCTTATGGAAGAGATGTACCCACAAGCCAAAAAAATGGTGCTTTCAAGAGACAGTTCACCCTCACGGTTACAGGCATCACCAGCAACAAAACCCACCTGGATTAAAGACCTTGGCTCTTCCACCAACTTTATGCATGTCATTAGGCAAATTGGTGCAGTTACAGTAATTTTCATAAAAAATAACTCAGGCTGTAAATGGGGATGGTCTTGAATTCTCCTCCCAAACCCTGACCTCTTGGTCCCCTCATGTGGACATACGGCTTGTGAAGCTCTGTAGGGCACCAGATCTGGGAGCTGCACAGCCTAAAAATCAATCCTTTTAATTGTCAGCAATGCCAGCTCCCAAGGACAACACAAACCTTGTACCAGCATAAGGCAGGAGATGGGAGGAAGGAAGGAACACCCCTTCCAGTAGCAGTCAAAACTTAAGGCAAATTAGAGAGACATGATGATGATAAAAATAAGAATTCCTTGTGTCAGGAAGGGCTTGCTAGTCTAAGTGTTTAAAGACTACAAAGCACTCAAATGTCCTAGGAAGTACTTAACGTGAACAGACCAAGTGCCTTGAAAACAACAAATCAATTTTTTCATTAATTAAGACAATGAAAGCTGCTTGCAATAAGCAAGACATTTGAATAACATTACCTATACTGAACACATGTAATTGAACTTAAATTTCTACTGAGCATATTTTCCACAATTTTCAATTGACTATGAAATTATGAAACCTATTTTTAAAAATTCACGCTATTATTAAAAGCACCTATTAGAGTTATTTAAATGAAACAGAATTCAAAATGTACATACTCATTGCCAAAGCTCTGAAGAAAGTCAAAAGCTGCTTAGACCTCTGGTGGAGGTCCTCTGATGTGCTTGGAGAGCTTGGAGAACAACAGCCACTCCAGCAGGTGCAGGGAAAATATTTCCCTTATTCAATTTCTTTGACTGGGTCAGTCCAATATGCAGTTTGTTCAGAACAGAGAAACTGGCAGGCGATCACTACTTTGCGTCTTGCCAGCCCATGGTAAAGAAAGGCATGAGACGCCCACGGAGAACACAGCCCCCGTCTGGGGCTGCCCAGGGGAGGACACGTACCTTGGTGGATCCATCCTGCTCACACGGGACCGCTGTGCCGCGCGGGCGTGGGTGCTGGTAGGCACGGGGGGCACCACGCAACCCTCCCTCGGGTCGGCACTCCAGGCAGGCTCAGCCCTGGGCTCCCGGACCCAGAGGCCATGCGGAGATGCTCCAGCAAGCGCTCCCAAAGCCAGCCAGCTGAAGAGGACCAACCCATGCTGGCACGTTTCCCTAAAGCCAGCCGGCACCAGGGGGTGGAGGCTGCTTTCTGGCTTCCCCAAGCCTGGAGCACAGTTAATAACATGCCAGCTGTATCTGCAGACAAGCCAAGTTTAATGAGGCTACAACAAAAGCATTCAAATATGCACTACAGAACTTCTGGGGGGATTTTTTCTAGAGCTTGTTTTTTTAAAAAAATGAAAGATAGGAATTCTTGACAATGTTTGTACACATACTTCCTTCACTTTTAATTTATTTAAAAAACCCCACCATTTATATTCTACAAATTCAAAGAAATCAACATAAGAAAGACTTGTTTAATCCCACTCCTTCCAACAACAAAATTATGTTGTGTGATGAGTGCTTGAAATGCACTGCTGGTTGCTTTTTTCTTAATAAACACTGAAGTCTTAATTGTTTTTCCCCTACATGGCCAGACACATCTTTCTGTCTGCCAGGTCTTCACACTAGGACAAGTATTGTCCCTTGCCTCCTGCTCAGGAGCCAGGACAGACACACAAACGTGACCATGTCTCTGGCACGAGTGACAGAGGAGGCAGCTGACCCCCACACTCTCCCATCAGCCATGCTTCACCATGTGCGTGTGTCTTACTCTGGTATCTGTACAAGGATTGCAAACAGGGATTTGGGGACAGTGGAGAGAGCAGAGAAGTCTGCTCAGGTATGAGTAGGTGGAGAACATGAAAAAGGGGCAACCACTCACTGTCTCCTCCACTAGAAGAATCAGAGAGTATCAAATGAAAGCAGGTGACAAAACCGAACTGAACAAAAGAGGGTACTTTTCTCCAACGCATAATTGAACTCTGGGTCCCCACCACAGGCAATGCTAAATGCACTTCAAAATGGAAATTCATGAAAGAAGATAGTGTGAATGATTTAAGTAAAAAGCACCACAAACTGCCCAGATAAGTTTGCTGACACCTAGAAAAACATTCTGGGGAAATGGCACTATGGGACCATCAGACTGGCTCAGTACAGCCATCCTTCTATGAAGACTACTTACCCAATGATCTGCAAAGGATAGGGGAAGAAATCAGGAAAAAACACACTCCAGAGTGCACCTCTTGTTCACTGCTCACATCTGCAGTCTGAAGATCTCAACAGCTCTGAATCCACCAAGGTTGTTGATATGGCTGATAGTATTGTCCCTCAACAAGCCACAGCAAGGCAATGCACACCCTTCAGCAGCATCCTAACCACAAATAATCTATGCTCTTGTCTATCTGGGACAGGACAACCCCAGCACATCCTCCACCAGGCTCTCTAAGGCTTTATTAAAGGCCACTTTATAACAAGCATGCATCTCTTGGAATCCTAGGTATCCTCACTTCAGTTCCAAACTAAGTTTCATATACCAGGTTTTGTCTACAACCCCCTGAATGCTGAGACCTGCTTATGGCAACCGGGATCCTCCTTCCTGTGGGCACAGCTGTCCTTGCACCTCTTGGCAAGCTCCAACCTGGGAAGGAGCCTTTCCACTGCAACCCCCTGCCTCCTCTTTTTTTTTTTTTTTTTTTTTAAAGTCTTTTATTATTGACTTCGATTTCTATAAAGCCAAGAAACAAACCTGCCCCACACCGACCCCCACAATTCTCTCTCTCCTGTAGCATGGTGATGGATTACCCTTTGCAAACAGAAATCTGAAACGGAGAAGAAGGGAAGGTGGAGCTCCAGCACTCTTGGTGCCACAGAAGGGCTGTATGAGCCCTGGGCTGCTGCAGGGGGATCTGGGTGAGCTCCAAATGCATGTCCTTCTTTACACAGGAGTTCTCTCTCACTGGCCAGCACCCAGCATTAGCTCTTGCTTCACAGCATTTGGGGTGTTTCAGTCTCTGTCCATCTCTCCATTTCTGGTGCAGCAATGTGTCAGGAGGCAAGACTGGCTTTGCAGACAGCCAGGGGATGACTTGTACAAGACTAACAAAGGATACATTTCCCTTAAGAGGCCTCATTTAAAACATGCACCCTCTTTCTTTTGTATCCCTTTCCATGCATACCTGTGCTTATTTGGCAGACTACTTTTTGAACTAGATAAAAGCAGATAAAAGAACTCAATTAAAGTAGCAAGAATGAAACGGTCCCTTGCCAATACAAGCAGGCTAACTTGTCATCCTCAGCTCCTCGCTGGGCCATATGTTTAAAAATGACATGGAAAATGTTCTTCCTGTGCAAAAAACATATGCTGCTTGAGGAAAGACATCACCACTACTATGAAATGTTTGTGCAGCCTCAGAATGCGTAGCTAGGCTGTCCGCAGCGACTTCTGGCTACGAGGGGGCTGAGAAAGGGGTGGAGACAGCTCATTACCTCCCTCCTGCCAGGGGTTTTGGTAGCATGCAACCAAGCCGCCCGCAGCCGCGCTGGCAGCGCTCCTATCTGCACACGCAGTGCCTGGTGCTGCCTCCCTTGCCACCGTCCCGGGAGGGCCCGGCACAAAGGTGGCCGTGGCGATTGGCAGGGGATGGCGCCTGGCGCTCTGGCACACTCTTATCGGCGAGCACACTGCCCAGCTCCGCACGCCGGGTCCCCCCGCGGCCGCGGATCTGCCGTGGGCGCATCGCCGGGCCCCGCTCGGGGAGACCACAGAGCGCATCCCCAGCTGGGTGTTCACGGCGAGCAAGCGCTGGTGGAAATTCACAAGTTCCCCCACCACAAATCCTTACAGGCACTGGCACGCCTGTAAAATCCAAGAGACCGCGGCGAACACCTGCTGGGGCTCAGCTCAGCGCCGCCGCCGCCTCCCCGTGCCCGGGGGCTGAGCAGCCCGGGGGTCCCACCTACCTGTGCCCGCCGGACGACCCTCCGACCTGCCGGATAAGCAGCGCTGTTAGGGAGCATAACACTTTGCACAACTCCGTCAAATGTATGCAATACATGAAATGCCGCACTACAGCACCTTTGGCGGCAGCCCCTGCTGGTGCCAAGCGCTCTGCGTGGGGGCAGAGCCAGCGCTGGTGCCTCGGCAGACACTGCACCTCTGCAGGGGCAAGGGTACCACACATCCAGCTTGGCATTAAATTTGCAATTGTGCTTCTGTTTGACTCCAGATCCAAATTGAGATGTGGGGATGTGCTATATATTCTACACACCAAATGTATATTTCACTGAGCACCTGCACAGAAAGCTGATCAGCGCTGCTCCTTATCAGCACACTGATTTTCTGGCATGTGCAAGCAGAAGTCCTGGAGAAGGGCTAGCTGGGAGCCTCCAGGTAAACTCAAACATCACCTGTGTGGTGACAGCAGTCAGGGGAGCTGGACCCCAGACCACCCAGCCACATGTGCCCCTTACAATAATCTGCAGGGAGACATGTGCAGCACCTGGGCACTGCAGCCAAGGCAGCTGCCTGAGCCCTCGGGATCCCTGTGCTGCCCCTACACCTGGAGAGGGGATGTCTGGGACAAACTAAGGACAGGAGCCCTCCGAGTGATTGACAATAAAAACACTGCCCTGGTGCCCATTTTCAGATCTAGACAGCAAGAACTGAGGACTCCAGGGAAAATGCATGTTTTTACAGTTTGTGATATTACTGAGCTTTTCTGGTGCCAATTTTAAAACACTGCTATGACCTCTGGAAAGAAAGGAAACTGCATTTCAGCACAACAGTGTAGAAAAGAACAAAAAAAGGAAACTTGTTATTTTTTTAAGCTTGAAACACTAGTCAGGTTAGGAGAAAGGAGCAGAATTCTGGCAAGGACAAGAGCACTCAGACTGAGCCACAACACAGTAATTAGGGCCAGTAGGTCATTAGAGACACAGCTGTATAAACTAGGTGTATAATTAAGTTTCCACACTGCTTTTTCACAACTGTATTTCAGTTTCTTTTGTGGAGGACAATCAGTAATTCATTAATTTAAAGATGCAACAACAGCAGCAGCAAAAAGAGAGGAAATCTCCGACTTGCCAATCAGGTGCAACCAAAGATTACAATTTTGGGGAAGGGCTAATTTTGGAAATGTATGTAAGATGTGTCTCTTCGTCAGTGGGAAGTATTAAGTGCCACCTGACAAAAACATTCACAAGACATCATCACTTGTTGACAAGCTACCGTATATGGTTTTCTGGATAAGCATCCTGCATATACGGTTGCATGGCAATTATAATTCTTGTAGCAGGTGAAATATAAGAAAATGCAAAATTATACACTAGCATGAAACAGTTACAATACCTCGTTTCAAATGTAAGCCTACAAGTTACAGGGCATTTAAAAGGAGCAACTGCAAGACTTTAATTATAAACTAGTTCCTACCGTACAGTAGTTTAGAAAAATCAGCCGCTTCCAAGCTGGCAATATCCATATATAGCTCTGCTGCTGTTTGAAACAGACAACCTGTAAAGTTATCAACAACAGAAGAGGACCTCATGAAATGCTCAGAGACCCCACTGAAACCTACTTCTGTCCGATTCACTGATGCACTAATTTGCTTTAAAACACTCTACATTCACTTGAGAAACTGAAGAAAAAAGCTTACATGAGGCTACTCTGATCCATGGGAGGAAAGGGGTGGAGGAAGCAAATGTAACACAATAAAATACTGGAGCTAAACTCAGACTAATGCAGGTGGATTAAAGCACACAAGCAAAATGACAAATCTTGTGGCTTTTTAGTCACATTTTATCAGGCAACAAACCACTTGGCATCAGCCACCAGACAGTGATATATTGCAGAATAGTTGCTTGATGTATGCAGCCTCTGGTGCTGGTTGTAGGACACAGTGAGTTGTAAATCCATGTGTAATTCTTTACTCTTGTCACTAACGCTGTAAGATAGTATTACGCTACAACACCTGCACTGTAACAGCAGCACACAAAAACATGTATAAAAAAGATTGCACATGGTGCAATTACTTAGTCCTCTCTAGTTAAGGGGATGTAGAATTAATTTTAAAAGCTCAACACATCCAGTATATACACTAGGTATTTTTATTTATTCTCAGTGCATTTTTCAAGATGCTCTCTAACTGTTTCAGGCACTATTTCCAGGACTGCTGCAGGAGAGCTCATTTGTGGGGGCAAGCTGGGAGACAAGGGAAGACATGAGCCAGTAAGGAAATGTGATGTTCTTTCAGTACAAGCTGCCCCTATTTAGACCCTTTTCAGATCCCTGTAGACACTGGAAACCTACTACCTGCAATCACAGACATCAGTCATGAGCAAAAGGTATAAAAGGCACCTAATTCTGTCAGAAGGAGAACATCTCTACTACACTGACATCAAAAGGAATGCCATACGGTTTATGCTACCAGAGATGTCTAGATTTCAGCAGTGTTTTGTCCTCAAAGAAACAAGTCTGAAATACATGAAAAAGCAAGGGGGGAAATGGCTGTTTGTTACCTCCTTACATGTCAAAGAGCCGTGTTCAAACTGTATTATAACTTCAGCACACCGTAATGAATTTCTAAGGGATTCCAGTGAAATAGATGGTTTATCCTATTCTTTGGAGTGATCGCTTGTAATCCTGCAACACTCCTGAGCTACAATACCTTCCTAACTTCAGTATCCCAAAGGAAGTCATTAGTTATGTTGTATTATCAGCCTAGTGATATTATCACTACAAATATTACCTGTATTGATCTGGAGCCATGTAGACATGACTGAAAGCCCTGCTTCAGATTAAGACATGAAAATCTAGTTTGCCAAGAGGTCAGGCACTGCTTTACAACCTCAGGTGTGTCAGGCAGGCGTTATAGGCAAAAAGAATGCAGAGTAACTAAGGACACAGACAAAGAGCTCATTTTGTGGGGTAAAATCTTTAAATATACCACACTTCCTAATGCAGTCCTAGATTTTCACCCAGGTAGTGCAGGTCTTTTCAGATGAAATGAACAAAGACATGCATTTTGAATGCTTTCCATGAAAATTCTCGTGGCTATCAGACAAACTGGTTGTTTTTTCCTGAAGGTAAAGTATGTGAATATCAAGCAATATTCCAGATTGTCTTCATGGAAACATTCTCATTTCAAAACATGTAAGCACAACCTTCCTATTTACTTTAAATCACTTCAGGACACTAGATTAAACTAAATAGAAAACAGACACCCTTGTTCTGGAACAAGGATATCCTCACATGGAGATAATTAGCACTTATTTCATGTATATGCAGATAGTGCCAGATATGGTGCGTTTTTGTGACAAAATGTCTTTGTAAATCATCAACACATGTGAAGACAATAAAAGAAGATGAAATTATGCTACCTGCAATCAAAAATAGCAATGGGAATACTAATAAATTATTTTGATAAATCCCCCAAAATGTAATTTATTTTTCTTAGTCTTACTAACAGAATACTACATTGAGGATAAATAAAAACTGAAGTGTGAAAACACCAACTGTATTGATATTAATAGAATCTCTAGGTTGCTGCATTTTAATTCAGATTTGCCTCAGGAAAAAAATTGTTCCTTTTCATAGCACTGCTGGTCACCTGCCATACCCTTACGTTCCTCCTCTGGAGACCCCCCAGCAGTGCCCGCTCCCCTCTGCCCTGCTCCACTCCCCCAGTTGTGCCATTACAGCTGTTTGGGGATCACACACTCAACCAGATCCAAGCAGATCCCCGGGCTATAAAGATCCTTCTGGTGGGGCTCACCCCCAGCACTGTGAGCAGCTGTACCAGCACAAGTGCAGAGACAGAGCAGTGTTGGAGCAGCAGCTCCCAGAGACAGCTGCTGGGGACGTGCCCTGTGTCTGCACAGCCACCCATCTGCCCTGCTGGGGTCCTGCCTGTCCTGCTTCCCATGAGGGACGGCATTGGGAACAACTTGTCCCTGCTCCTTTGGAAAGGACCAATGTCCACGTGGGCTGTGCACCTCACCTTCCAGTTTGGAAAACAAGGGTTCTTCTGAATAGAAAATGGCATTTTCTTGCTTCCTACCCTGAAGCAGAGGGCCCTTTGCAGAATTCTCGGGCCAGTGCCGTGGCTGTCAGCTGGCCAAGAAATCACCCTGCAAGAAGTAGCCTTTCAATTTTACACTCTCAAGTTTGTAGCCTTTGTAGGGTTTAAATGAGAGTGCAGAGCAAGGAATCCTGGGGCCAGACTTAAGACTGCAGTCCCTACCCAAATGCAAGCTGGGGAAAAGCCCCAACATCCCTCTGTCCTTCCTCCCAGAGAGCAGATGGGAACGAGAGCAGGGGGTCCTCTCCTCTGCAAACCAGAGTGAGACAATGGAGGATACTCTTGGGGTGAGAGTCAGCCCAAGCCAAAGCCCCCACCTGACTTACCCTCCCTCCCTTGTTGCATTCCATTTCATGCATTTTTTCTTGGCTGAGCATCATTTTACTTATGCCCAAAAAAGAGAACAGAAAACATGGACTAATTACAAAACAAATTTAGTGGCCAGGAAGAATAGGCACTCAGGGGAAAGAGAACGGGATACTGCTGCACCAGAAGAGAAACTAACCCTCCTGCCTTCAGGCAGCCTTGATCTCCCCATCTGCCATAACAGCAACTGCCTAAAAATATATTAGATGAGTGTGGAGGAAAAAGTGATGGCAGAGCATTCAGCTCCAGGAAGGTGAAGGATGAGAGTCTCTGATTTAAATATATATGATCATATTCTGCGCTCCCCCTCCTAAGATTTTGTTTAATCTTTGGTAAAATCTGCAAAGCTTTTTACTACCCCCGTAAATCGGCTTAGCGTGCTCTGCAGAATACCTGCTGCTACCGCCGGCCACGCGACAGCCACCGTGGGAAAGCAAGATATGTTGCAATTGTTCACACCGCTGCTCTGAGCTTGTTCTTACTTTACAGAAAGTAAAATCAAGATCAGTGTAGGCTGATGCCATCCTCACTTCCATAAAATTCAAAAGGCAATGTAATAATAACCTAGGGAGAACGGGGTATTTTTAGGGTGGGATTACAAAACTCGCACTATGAATTTTAATCTCAGAAATTGTCATGTTCTTTTATAGGGTTCAGAGGCCTTTCTTCCTGGGAGTTTTGCACACTTCAGTCATTTAACTTTTTAAATCTTCCTACATTAGGAGTGAGAGAGAAAAATACCTGCCTGAAACTTCTAGCATTAAAAAACCCCACAACATTTTTGTCTAACGTAATTACTGACAGATTCCAATTGGAAAGCTGTTGCTTTTATTTTAATTTTATTAAAGGAGTGAACAAAGGCTACCCAAGGCACCACAATAAAATTACATTAACTGTAAAATTACATTATTAATTCTTTAATCTCACTTGAGGCCTCAAGCTGTTGCTATGTCCAATTACCCAGCTAACCACCTGTCAGAACTGTAAAGCTAGTTTAACATTACCTCCAGGACAGTTGTGTGCCCTGTGTTCAGTCAGGTCTGCCAGTGAATCGAAGTCCTGCTGACAGTTATCGCAGGTGTAAATTGACTCATCCTCCATGTCTTCATCTTCTTCATTTCTTTCTTCCTGGCTCGTCACACTGTTCCTCTCTTCCAGGGCCCGGCTGTCCTTCGCTTCGCTCTCCAGCTCTCCTCCCAGGCCACCTGCCAACAGCAAGAACATCCTCTAAGTTTGAGAGGTCAGAAAAATAAGAGCTTTAAGAAGGATGCTGTACTTATTAAGATACATTTAATTACAGCCACTCTCACATTATTCTCAACACCTTTCATTATATTAATGTGGTTTTTATATCATGTGGTGCAACAATTCTCAACTGTATTCTCTGCTGCTTAGTGCGAATCCTGCAAACACTCTCTCCTAATCTTCTCTGGTGGGTGTATAGGGGGAGCCTCTAACTCTCTGTCATATAAAGTTGTTAGTGTTTTATCACTTAACCAGATTCTCAAAGCTTTAAAAATTGGCAAGATTAATTACAGCCCACAAAGAAAAGGCATATGCTGAATTTTAATTCTCAAAGCTCTCCTCTTCCCACCGCCTCCAAGCCCCAGTATTAGTAACAACAAGAAAAAAAGTGCTCTAGCTGAAGGTCCCAAAGCACATGTGTACCCCAGGATGTGAGAGGTCCTGCTGAACTAATGAGAGGCACTTGGTTGGACAGATGAGCCTCACATTGTGCTGACCTAGCTGAAAGCAGACACATTGCATCTGACCTTCAGGTCTCTCAGGTTTGTTGTTTTTTGGGTTTTTTTTTATCTTGGTCTGTGACCAAAGCGTGGGCTAGCACATACATCTTTGCCAAAACTCCCCCAAATTTTTATGTGCACTGGTTCACAGGGAGACTGAGCTCTCTGGCAGCTCCAGAAACACCCTAGGGTGGAGGGCCAAGCACCCTGTGGCTGCGTGAGTGGCGGCACCACACAGGGGGCAGCCAGCTCTCCGCTGGCCATGGGGTGGGTGGCAGGGGCAGCTGCTCACAGGCAGTCCACTCAGCGTGCCCTCAGTGGCCTGTCATGAGAGATGGTCTTGCAGGCACATCCTCCTGCCTCCAGGACACCCCCTTGGCAACCCTGGACACTCAGACATGCCTGAAGCCAGTCACACCCAATGGCTCCACAGAGCACTGTGGACAACCCTCACCTGGGTGCTCAGGAGAAGCAGCAGAGCTGAAAAGTTCCTTTTAAGTCCCTGCTGCCTTCTCAGCAGGGAAAGCACCCATCAGATATGCCAGCCATGCTGACCAGGCTCTGGTGATCAGCTGAAATGGAGATGTCTCAGCCTCTTCTGCACAGGTGTGCCCCCAACACAAGTGATGCAGCCACAGGTGCTACACCTGCACTATTTCACCTGCCTCCAGGAGAACTCACACTATTAATACACCTCCGTTGGTACGATGAAAACATTTGGGAAGTCATCCAGCAAAATGAGACAGAACCACAGGCTCTTCCAGCAGAAGAGATCCTCACACACTGGCTGATCCCAAAAGCCCAGGAGTTGCTCTCTGCCAGGCAGGAGGGACATGCAGCCTTGTTGGTTTGGAATGTGTTTGGATTTTAAGCCATTAAGGAAACACCAGCAAACAGGGAGATTAACTGTTCCTAAAATTAAATCAGCACCAAAAAGATTAAGGACAACCAACACTGACAACATGAAACAAAACCAAAAATAAAATTTATTAAAGACAAAAACTGGTTACCACAAGCACTGCAATTCAGACACACACATTAGTAGAGCTCTGCTACCACTATCCAGCCAGAGCACATTTCGTACCATCCTCTGCTCTGCGAATGGTAACATAAATCAATTGGTGTAAGACACTCTGCAGTTTTCCATGGAGCACTTGTAACATGATGTACCCTTTGAATGGCAATGGAAGTATTAAAAATCAGTGCCTGTTTGTGGTGTGTCACAGCATCCCTCTTAGCTGTTAACTGATCTGCACTTTTTCAGATTCTTTTACTGTTAAATTACACATACCTTTCTGCTACAAAATTTCCATTAAGAACTAGATATAATGTTTGCCGTAACAAATCAGATATGCCACTTATACAGCAGTAATGAATGTAAGGATTTGGTTATAAAAAGTATCACTCACTAAGCACTCCATATCGTACGTCATCGTCTGTACTATGTTTATTCAATAAAATGTCTCTAGCTGAACCTCATGCTTTATAGACTCTTCCTTAAATAAAAACGTAATGAAAAAAACCATAATTCTGGTTCTCTTTATAGTACTGTTTCACCAAATAAGTCACATTTAGAGCTACACTAGCTTTGCTTTATTTCACACACCATTTAGTGTACATGTCCAAATTATCACTTATATTTTGTCATATTTACTTGGCACACCTCTGCACAGTCTCTCATCCCAGACTGCAATCACAAACATTTTAGCTCATTCAATCTTTTTAAAGCCTACATGTCCTGCAAACTTGATAGCTAATAAATCAGAATATCAACTCCTCAATTTTATAAGACGGAAACCTATAAAAATAGTCTGAGTATATAAATCTAACCTAAAGAACTGGCATCTGCTTCCATGACACCTGCTGATGGAGACCTCAGGGAAGCACTTCTGAACTGACTGCCACAGCCTGAAGAAGAAATCTTTCAGGCAACTTTGGGGAGCTTTAAGGGACATTCACTAATATTTTTAGCAGAAATTCTGTCTTTCAAGAGTTAACCTAAAGACCAGCTGATCTGGTGAGTACACTGTGACAAATTCATCCTTGGTTTTACTCCAATACTTCGTGACTACACCAGGGATAAAGCTGCTCGACCGAGTCCAACAATAACAAATAATTTAGCACACTGCTTTAGGAAAAATAAATTGTACAATGTGAGATAAGAAAATAGATTCCCAACTGCAAAGCAAAATTCCAGAAACATTTTTTAATTCCCTGTAGAATGGGAAATATGATCCTCCAGGCAACTTCTCAAAAGCGTCTGCTTGACAGAGTTGCATGTCACATAGCAGAAGAGTGAAGCTTGCAAAATTATTTAGCAAATGCAACATTGTTTCACAATGAGTTTTTTTTTTGTTTTGCTCAGTTGAAGGAATTGTACATGTCTGCCACACCTCGGTGTTACTGTCCTTCAAACAACATGGTCTTCAGACTCCTCTGCCAAGCTGCACACTCAGCACTTGCCTTGCAAGTACCAAACACTGGTGAGAAAAATTTGTGGTGTTTCTTGGTTTTTTGACCTTTGTCTTGACTATTTTGACCACAAGCTGCCAGTGGGTGCGGGCGGCCCTGGGGAGACACTAACTCCTTGCCCAAGGGAGCAAAACAACAAGCACCAGGGCAATGATGGGAATGGGTGGTCCATCCAACAAGGAAAAGCTTCAAATGCAGCCCAGCTGCTCCCAGGATGAGCTCAGTTTCCCTGATGAGGACAACAGGCTGTGAGCACTCCTCAGGAACTCATTTCTGAGGAGCTCTGCTATAGGACTTCTCAGATTTAACCTGTGATTTTCCTGCTGGCAGGAACTGCAGGAGCACCCCACCACAGTGCAGGATGGGCACAAGCATAGTGCTGGAAGGGCCAGGTCACCACAGGAGACCCCGGCACTGCAGGCACCAGGAGCAGGGGTGGTTTTGGAGCTGGGCACAGCTCCGAGGGGACGTGTCTGTGCACCACCCTGCAAAGGGGCTTCTTGGTTACCAGAGCCAAGAGCACCTTCTGCAGCTTCCAAACATCAGTGGCTGCCTTGTAGCATCAAGCACAGATATATATGTATTTACTGACACAGTTAATATTGGATTTTTAAGATTGGATTTTAGTGAACTTAACAATAAGTCGTTTGTATCTAAATTGATAGATAATCACAATTACCAACCAGTGAGGAATTTGTGCATGGAAAACCATTGTGGAGACAGCACAGCACCATGGGCACATGGCTCACACCCACCACTGGCATGGTGTGCAGAGAGCAAGGGCACAGCAAACACCAGCAGATGGGAGCTGCTGGCACCACGTTTCAGGATAAATGATCACTAATCAATTCTAAAAAGGGCATAAAATGGGACCTTGCATTTCACAAAAGTGTTACTAGTGATTTTTAAATGAACCTGACATATCTAACAATGGTTCTAACAATTTTCTTTTATCACTAAGGGAGAATACAATTTGAGATATCAGCCTCATGACCCTAACCATCAGGAAACAGGGTTTGGGGACTTTTTTGTTTTCTTTTTTGTTTTTCCCTTTTTTTTTTCTTTTTCTTTTTTCCCCCTGTAGCACAGTGGAAGGCCTGCAGGGCTTTGCACAAGAAGAATATCTTACCCTATGACCTAAACAATCTGGCCAGCAGTCAAGAATATGTTATTCTAATTGCCACTAAAGTTAATGTTGTTAATGACTCTTGGTTTTTCTGTACAGCTTATGCTCTAGAAAGTTACTGTTTCAAAGCAGACATAGCAAGAACTGGGAGTGTTCCTGCCTGACCTGGTGGTCCAAGGAATGTGGCAAACTTGGCAAAGCTGGAGAAGTGAATTCCCAAAGGCCCAGTTTGAAAGTTGCAGTCAGTAGAAATGCCTTCTGAGCTATGTTCAAAACAGCTCTGTTACAGGAACAACGCGCTCCTAAAGCCAAATAGTTGAAAAAAGATTACATGTACCATGTTCAGCTCAGGCCTCACTGAAGTCAAGAGCAAATTTCCACTTGCTTCAGTCAGCTTGGGATACATGGCCCTGCCACCAGGCTGGAAATGTGCTTGGAGGTCAGCACAGCAGAGCCTCAGCCAGGACCACAGTGACAGCCACAGCAAACTGCTGTGGGGACTTCGGCCAGTGATGCAGGACTGAACACAAATGAAGGTCAGAGCCACCCTGGAAGTGATGCTGATGCCTACCTACAATTTCCACTGAGACCATTAGAAATAGGTAATACCATGCAGCACATGGACCAGACAAATTAAAAAGGAAACCAACCTCAGCTTATTTTTTCAGCTGTGGAATCAAATACAGACAGTTTAAACTTTTTATTTTATCAGCACAATATAGGGCCTACAGGGCAGGCAAGCAGTTCTGTCTCTGTGCCAGTAAATTTTCTGCGTCTTTTCTTTAACTTTTTTTCAGGCCCAAGGACTTTTTAAAGCTGTGATTTATTTTAAATATAGGATTGTTCTTTGGTTGCTTTAGTTTTTAGTGCAGGGTCATGTCTGGCTTTAAATACTTCTGGCTACAGGGCTTGCATCAAGAGTTCCCTCTTTTCAGCAGGTATCCACTGATGCGATGCGAGGCAGCACTTTCTAGTCCAGCAACTTTGCCATGCAGAGCTACAAAGTAATGCTGTGCAAAGCATCCCATAAACATGCACACACACAGAGGCACTGCCCAGGTCCGACAGCTGGAAGGCAAAGGGTAAAATGGAGAGTGGGAAAGTGGCATCTCTTCATTTCTTGCCTTGGTCCGAACAAAACCAATCTCAGGTCTCACAAAGGGCTACGGTAATTCCTAGACGTTTTCCTGAGTTGCAGGACTGGTGATAACAGTAAATGGCACTGAAGAAAAATGAGCTGATTGCTGGAGGAATGAGAGGTGCTGGCACACAACTGCTCCCTCCTCTGCCCGCCCAGGGTGCGCCCGCCCAGGGGTGCAGCCTTCCTGCCCCAGGGCTGCTGCTCGGCTCCCCAGCAAGACAAAAGGAAAGGAAATTTCATCTGTAATTAGGAAGTGAGAACAAAAGAGACAAATGACTTAAAGGAAAAGCCTAATCTAAACGTTCATTAGTAAACGTTTCGCTCGGTGTCAAATGCCAAAGCAGCATGGGGGAGGTCTCTACTTTTATGTGGTTTGTTACGTTTTAGTGTTGTCCTTCAGCACTGTCACACAGAAAGAGAGTCCAAAGTTCTCTGCTTGTGGTAAGAATGAACAGAGGCAAAAAAAAAGCCACTCATGTTTCAGTATAACACAAACTTCATCTGAAATCTTCCCACAGAATGAAAAGTCTTGCCTTTCCGGGATACCCCCATTCTATGGCTCTTTAACATTTCAAAAAATGTCTTTTAAATCCTTGCATTTTTAAAACAGGTATTTGAGTGCTACCTCTGAATGGGCCAGGGCCCTCCCGTGAGCTGCTGTAATCTCTGTGACTGTACCCACACAAAGCTGCCAAAACCCTGCCCCAGCAGAGCAAACCAGGTCAGAGAGCATGGTTTGCATCCCAGCTGTAGGACCAGGACCAGGTATCAAAGGCAGCTCGTTCCACACACTGAATCATCACTGCGTGCATCAAAAGCAAGCAGGTTTGGTGCTCTATCATGCAGTGCAGCACACCACTTTCACGTGGTGTCAAACCACATGGGGCAAAGAAAAACAATGCCCAGCTGAAAAACAAAGAGCCAGAAAGGATAATGCATGAAATGCCATGGTATATTCATGTAACATCAAATCACATGGGATGACTACATGACAGGGCAGAGTGAGTGAAGCACAAGCACACAGTCCTGCTGACACTCAGTCACCATGCAATGCTTCTCCCAGGCTGAAGAGATCCATGCATCAGATCTTGCCTTCCCTCAATGAGAGGAAAAAACAATCATACTACCCAAAAAATTATTTCATCCAGCATATAGTTAATGGTGTTGGCCTCCTAAGACTTACAACTTAATAAAATTGATCTCACTGCAGTACTGTAATGAAGAACAGTAGGATAAGGCTACCCTTGAACCATGAAAATTGCATATTGTTACCTCCTCATGCCCTCCTAGGGCTATGGCCACTGCAGCCTCTCCAAGCTGTCATTTGTCTGGCTCTGACAGCAGACTCCACCAACAAGCAGCGATGGTGGCTACAAGAGCTTCTTTTGGAAAGGCAAGGGAAGAGGGAGAGTACTCAGTGCTAGGATAATAACCCACAGGATAAATCACAGACTGAACCAATAATACTACTTTGTGTGAAGCAGGTTAACAATAAAATAAGCAAAAGTCAGACTTTAGAAAGCACACATGATAACATTTCACAACAGAGCCTTGTGACACACCAGTATGTATTAAATCATATTCATTTCTCAGTATGTGAACAGTTCTTGACGTTCCTTAACTTAGCAAAGAAGAACTATTTTTGAACTACATCCACTGGCACACACACTCTAAGAGAAAGGGGTTCCAGGCACACTCAGTAGTAACTGGTGCCTGCACAGCCACTGCTCCTGCCAGCACCGAATTGTTCGTGACAGCCCTGCACACCCCACAGCTGCCTCCTCTCAGCATCCTCTGTTAACTTACTTACACCACCATTTCACAGGGAAAACGTTCATCATCTTTCACTGATAGGATAGAGCTTTCTCAAATTGGCATCAGTTTAAGAACACCTCAAGAATCTACCTGGAGTTTAAAGGCATGGAAGCTGACAGGAACACATGGCAGAGGACTGGCAGCTCGCTCACCTTCCTTTGCTGTAGCAGTCACAGACACCACACGCAGAATGGGTAATACATGTAACTTCTTGACTTACAGTGTCCAGCTTTCACTTGAACGCACCTACATCTATATATAGTTCTCTTTATATGGTATGAAGATATACCACACATATATATGGTATAATTGCCTTGTTTTCTCCAGCTGGGATGTGTGTAGCAACTACCAGAACATTATTTATACAGACAGCCCTAGCCCCAAGCTCTCTAAACCTGTGTAACTATTTACATCCAGTATCTGACCTAAAACCCATTGGCTTTGCCCAGTCAGCCACATCACACTCACCTACACAAAGCTACCCTACAATTCTGGTTTTCTTGGATCAAGACTTCCATAGTGTCCTTTCGTTGACATACTATAGAAGCCTTTTATTAAATGCTGTTAATTTTTTTATTGATCAAACTGTGAGCCATTTCAATTTCCATTATAGCAGAAATCTCCTATAGGAGCATTCAGATTAAGTTTCTTTATTCTGTCTCTAGTAGCATGTCACTTTTAATCAGTTTTCAGTTTCATTATTGCTTAAAAATTAGAAAGCTGTTTCTCTGTTCTTTATTGCTTTTTTTTTAAGTTTAGTTACTGCAGGGTTATTAAACTTAGAAAATATACAGACAGGCGTAATGTGCTAAATAAATTCCTCACTGTCTCTAACCAACTTTAACATTAGCTTTTTTTTATAATTTTTAGGTTTATTTTCACTGAAAGACTGCTTGTAATTATTACTCATGTTCTCCCCAAACACTTATGTTACTAAAGTGTGAAATGTCTTCTAACACAAAGACAGTTCTCTGGGAAGTAATTACAAAAATGCATTCAGGGGCAATAATTTTATATTAACTGTCAGCAGCATACATCTTCTGAAAAGGCACTTGTTATGAAGGAATTATTTGTGTGGAATTTGAAGGCACTGAAGGCGAAGGAAAACTGCAGAAACGCATTAAACTGAAACTCCAGCTCCCTCATCGAGGGTCAGTTTATCTTTAAATCATTGCTTGAAAGCAGCCCCACACCTTCCAAAGAGTCTATTAGAAAGACAGTTCCAATTTATGCACAAATTGGACACAGTCTCCAAGTTTTCAGTGTGGAACAATTTACATCCCCTTTCTAAGGAAATTTCTGAGCAGCTAACTGAAAGAGATGTGTCTGGAAATTATGGGCTTCTATTAACCTTTCACTGATAGCATTACAAATACTTCCTACTGATTTACTGGGTAGTTACAAAAATAGTGGCCTCAAAACTGACCAAGCACATTAAAAAGAAATCTCTGTCTGTAACAACTACAAGAAAAGATTTAATGAATATTTCACAGAAACTTTTAGTCTGTAGGCCAAACCTTCAGTCCTTAGAAAGGCAAAATAACTCAGTGAAAATTTTTTAAGAAGTGAAACCCAGCAATAATGATTAAGCATCACATAATTTTAAAAGTGTTTTTTCAAAAAATCAAATAAGGAAATCACAAAACCACCAACCAACAGTAAAATTTCCTCTTAATCGTAGCTGCAGGTAATGTTTCAGCCTTTCCAGTGCTCTTAGTAAAATGATTTAGGTGTTACTACCTTATGTGACAAATGCCTTTATACACTGAAAAGCAGACAAAGAGCTAAGTTATTATTATTTATTTGCATGCAAGCAGCAGTGGGATTGTACTTTATAGTCTTAGCAGCACATAGTGTTTATCAGCTCTTCAGTATTTGGCAGCCAGTTTAATGGTGTAAATATAGGATGTAAACGCTTCTCTGACACAAAAAGCACTGTAAGTGAATTTTAAGAGGATGCCACGAAAGTCAGAGATCAGAGCTGTCCAGAGGGTGCCAAAGTGTTCTGTTTCTGACACAGTGCCCGACTTCAGGACACTGCCCAGTTCTTGATCACAGTCCCTGCTCAGGGTGCCCTCCCTGTGCCCCCCGGGGCTGGGGAGCAGACACTCCATGCCCCGGCAGGGATGCAAGGAGAGCTGCACCCCTCTTCTACACTGGGGCCTCCTCCTTGGGAAGGGCAGGCTCAAAACCCTGTAGATCTGCTTTGCATATCTCTGTGACATTCCAATCAAATAATGTCTTTGCACACAGACACCCAAACTGCTCCAAAATCCTCCACAGAAAACTCTCATCCACTAACTCAAAAATGTGTGATTGTCGTGCAATGGATTATCTGCCTCTGGAAAAAAAGACGCCGCTGTCCACTTCCAGATTAAGGTGCATCTGAATAGGAGTACCTGCCAGCTCCAGTTTGAATAACAAGGTTCAAATCAAACAAGATTTAAAATCCATTTTAGATGCCTGCATTCGAGATATAAAATTCATTTGTATGCACAAGGAAATTAGGATGCAGCAAGTATGAACTTCAAAGTGAAGTGCACTTCTTCATAAAAATGTGCTTTTCACTCTTTAACATGCAGCTGCTAAATAACACTGACAATCGTACTCTAATAAATAAATGTAAATTTTTAGAACCAAAATGGCACTTTATTTTTATTTAAGTATATGAATATTTTAATAAGACTGAACTTACTATTTTTCAAGACTGTGGAAGACAAGTGTCCTGGTTCCAGCAGTTCCACAGAATTCCACTCACAGATAACACAGAACATCTTAATCACATTTTAATCCATAGGCATGACAAACCCTTTCTTTTAAGGAAATTGTGTGAATGGTTGTCTTTTTTCTTTTTTGTTTTTGTTTGTTTGTTTGTTTGGGGTTTTGTTTTGTTTGTTTGTTTTTTGGGGTTTTTTTGTTTGTTTGTTTTGGGTTGTTTGCTTTTTTCTTTTACTTCAAGGGAAAGCCAGATATCTGTAAAACTTAAATCTATAACTCCCTGAACAGGCAGAAAATTCAGAAGGCTTAATAAAATTCACATGTGGCTTGTTATTGCAGCTGCATATCAAATGCAAAAATAAGGTATTGACTGGTTCTGCTCAGAATAATAGCTGCTGGAACTCTTTATTAAAATAAACCTGTTGGTTTTCAAAGAGAGAAAAATTGCAGATGATGTAATTTACCATAAGTGATAAATGTGACTATTTATTTCAATGTTTGAAACCCCTTTGTCTAATTCAAACTGCAGATTCCTTTATTGTTCCTACATAAGGTCCAGGACTTCGAATTGTCCTTTCTGCAGGGAAGTTCTGCTCCCAGCAGAGTCACGTCCTCAGTGTGCAGCCTGCAGTGTGTGCACACAGGAGCAAGATGTAAGCAGAGCAAGAGCTCTGTCCAAATTGCCCTCTTAGGTCCCTGAATATATTTCTGTTCAAAATGCACTTTTCCCATGCTTAGAATATGGATTTGTTTAAAAATTATGCTGAAGAGGAATGCCTTCCACAACACAAACCGACAGGATACTACAGGTAGAATTAACATTCCTTTTTTTTATATCTATAAACACTCCAGAACATTAGGACTGAGAGGGTAAGAGACAGAGCATTCTGCAAACCATCAGGAACCAAGGGGTGGAATCAATACAGAGGGAAAAGATGGAACAAGAGCAAAAAACACACTGGGGCAGGAAGAAAAATACACATAGGCAAATTAGAGAAAGCAATAATTATTTCACTGACCTTCTCATGGGTCTTGGTTTGCACAGAACCTGCCTGGATCGTTTTCCATTGGGAATGACAAATGTGCAGTTGAAGGAGCATGAAAGGGACCCGCTTGTGCAATAACTGTGCCTGGAAGTCTTCAAAACTGTGATTAAAGACCTGAGAGGCTTCTGTGGGGCTGAGTTTGTGGAGTTACACTTCCCAGGTAAAACTCCTGTTAATACCCAAGGTACAGAGGGTTGGACCTAAACCACAACCTAGTTGTGGGTTTTATGGCCTGATCAAATACCAAACATCATCTTAGGAAAAAACCTCATTGACTTTATCTCTACAAATCTGGCATGCTCTGGAAAAAAAGGTGCTTCAAATGCCTCTGAGGAAAAAGCCAAGTTTTCCCAAATGTATGCTCAGGTGTCTCTGTGACCATACTGCTGGTGGAGACTCCACCTCTGCTCCATGGGAGCCTTCCAAGCTGGGCAGCATGAGCAGAAACTGGGAAAACAGTACCTTTACACTGCTCCAGGTAGAGCTGGAAGACACATCTGCAGGCAGCCCTGGTGATTTAGGAGTCAAATACCCACAAGTGGCAATGAACTGTAGTAAAACCCCATGAAATTAGAAATTAATCAGAGTTAGGCACCTACATGTCCAAATGGCTTCAGAAGAGTAGGACTTTACAAGCTTTCAGAAACACTGCCCTCAGGTCTCGTTACGCATGTGCATCTCTGCACAGGCAGCACAGGCTGGGCACAGTGTCCTGGTGCAGGGACTCAGGCCACAGCAAAAGAATTCAGTTAATGAATGTGGGGGAAAAAAGGCAACTGTTACAACAAGATTCTCAACCAGAAAAGAGAAAAAAGTCACATTATGCAGCACAGAGAAGGGAATTTAACAGGTGGCCAAGCTATTAGACAAGCATCAGACTCTGCAGAAATTCTTCCCTCCCACGTGCCAGTGGCCAACTCCTGCTGCACAAACACACACCGCTCCTGCCCAGCACATACACCCAGGAGAGCAGCACAAGCCTGAAAGGAGTGACTCAGAAAGTTTCCTGCCACTTTCTGTTCATTCTCTCTTCCCTGGCTTTAAAACAGGATGTGATTTTGGGCTGTGGACTCAGTTAAAATTTCTGTTTGTGTTTAAAACAAGCCCACATTCAAAAATTAATGTACCTCAGATTTCCTTTCCAATTTCTTTCCTTAATACCAAACTCTGAAGTCCTATACGTTTCACTTGACAAAGCCATTAATTCAGTAATTTCACATAATTAAATCGAGCAAAGCAGAGTATTTAAATTGGAGCTAAGTGAAATATACTTCTTTGCAGCTCATGCTGTTAGAATTGTGCTGCATGCTATTCTGCTGCTGCTCATTTATTAATTTGGGATTGGCTGAAACGTGACACTGTGTAATAAGGAATGCATTGGCTTCAATAGAATCAGAAATAAAAAAAAAAAACCCTTATAAAAATATTGCAGAGGACAGTGAATCAGGCACCAAATGAAATAAATTAATCCCTCTGAATGAGCCCTCAGCAGAGCACTTCTGCACCCAGCTGAAGCCAGAACCCAGGATTGCACTTCCCCTGTGATAACTAATTTCTGGATAGAGGTTTTCATCTATTTATCCCTGGAATAAACAGTGAGATTCACCAGTCCTCCAGTGTGTTGAACCTCTTAACAGTGATAATACTTTTTCTCCTAACATCTTCCTGCATTTTTCCTTCTAGCCTTATGTGGTAAAGAAACTATGAAAGGACATTTAAAAGACTTAAAATCACTTTAAAGCCTGGTCTCCTTCAGCCCACCCTCTCATTCACCAGGTCCCAGGTGCCAGAGCAGGGACAACAGTGTGGTAACACAGCACCAAGAACAGGCAGAGCCCTCAGATCTACTCTGAGGACGATNAAAAAAAAAAAAAAGACAGATAAACTCCAAAGTTCAGATTTTTGCTGGCAAATGAGTAATAAAGGTGAATAAATTAGGATGGCAAATAATCCAAGTAGTGGAACTTCTTTGTGTAATTAACAAAAGTCTCTCCAGAATATAGCAATGGGGTTTTTTTTCCATCAGGGCTTTCTGCTTCTCAACTTTCTCATGAACTACCTTAATTGGGCTCCTCCAGGTACGCTGCAAGTTCCTCCACTTCTTCCTCAGCCTCGAAGGATACCTGTGAAAGGGGCAGCTCTGGACTGCTCATGACAGCCCTCACCAGATACAGCTCATAATGAGTTGCTCCCACTAATGAAAAAGGGGGGGTAGAGGGGAGATATTGTTGCTGTTGTAATTAAGCTTGTGAAGAGTTTATTTGGAGAGAAATTAGATTTATTTACATGATGCTTTGTTGCTGATGAAGCACCCGCTATTTGGGAGAACTTCTAATTAACCCTAATTTAGTTGATGCACTCTTCAGCAGCCCCATTCCCTATGTACTTTGCCAAGGTAAAAAGCAGTAACTATAACAAAATCATCCATTTTTAAAAGGCACCTTTCTTTGTGGGGGGAAGTCCCAACTTTTTTCCTTAAATGATGGAATTTGTGTTTTAGTGGTTGACTAGCAGGGAGATGCACACTTGACAACTTCGTCCTACTCAAAGGCTTTTCAGCAGCCAAACACCACAGCTGAGTCGGGCACAGCCACCACACTCCCAGCCCCATGGTGGGTACAGAGAAAGGGGTTAGGGGTCTGCTTCAGACCCTTCCACTGGATGGACATCTGTCTCAGCTAGGAGTCTATTTTTAAAACACTCCCACTTCCTACATCCTGGGCCAGTTATGCTGTGTGGCCACAGTGTTCATTAACCAGATATGGTTTTAAAATATTTCATTACAGGAAGAAGTTAAAAGTCACTTAACTCTTAGGATGCCTTTTCTCCTTGAACAATTCACTGATGGCTTTGCTGCACTTCCAGTGCCTGTGGCATAGCTGTGGGTTTGTTTGCAACTCAGAAAGACATTTAAAATACAACAGGTTTATAACCTCATTTCATTAAAAAATGCCCCAAAAAGTCACCAGTTTTTAAAAGCCATTTTGCAGAAAGAGCAACAACACCAATTCTTATTTTAATTTCACACACACAACAACTTGAACACTGAGCACCACTTCTTGGAAACAAAGGTAGAAAATGGAGCATAATTTACTTCTGTTATACAGAAGCATCTATGCTTTTTCATCACAAACCCCAAGATGCAAGAAGTATTTGCAGCAGTGATATTCCTCAATGCCTTCCACATTGCAGCTGTCTGCACACACGATATTGAGAGAAGAAAAAAAAAAAAAAAAGATATTTCTGCAACATCTTGTCCAGGAGAATGTTTGGAGAATGTTTTACCAATCTGGCTGTGCAAGATTTTCGCCTGAAATTCCCCTTGATCAGAAAAAGTACATTTTTACTGCACAACCTTTTTTTCATAAGATTATTGACCAAATGCTGCTTTGGTTATGCCTGGCTAACCTTGTTGATTTTGTATACGCTTTCTGGATGTTTCTGTGGAAATCTGGCAATCAATGTATTTTGTTTAATACGATCAAGGAAGAGAAGCCAAATGATTCTTACACAGAATATTTCTCATTCATTTACCAGGATAAATGGTCATCTGGACTTGTGTGTTAAACATAGAGAGTCTGATATGAATTGCTATCAAAGTTTAAGCTCAAGTTTTCTCAGTTTCAATATGGGACACACATTCTGTACCAAGTAATGACAGGATTTCAAACTGACTATTTTTCTGCAACTATTTGATTAAATCAACATGCAAAATTGAAATGTTCCCTATTGTCACTGAAAGAAGAAAGACAGGCTGAATCCTCTTTTTTTTAATATTGTTGAAATTTTGTAGAGGAAAATTTCAATTCAGAACATTGTCTTGGAGACTTTTAAGCAAATGTCACAATAAAGAAAAGACATTGATCCTTCTGTTACTACAGTTTTATCTCCTGGATGTGTCAGCAAGAATGGTCTGACATAGCCCTTCTTGGAAGAAGGCTAATTCAAGTCCAAATTCCACATTTCTTTTAACAAAAACTGTAAGTGAAACCAAGTCGAGCTGGAACTAATCAGTCCATCCAAATGATACATTTATGAACCGTGAAAACATCTTATTTCAGTATTTGGATAAGAGATAGTTCTCTGCTTTTCTTGCTGTGGATGGAAACAAGCCCCTATGTCCATTTGCATTCACTTGTCTGACAAAATCAGGGGACAGGAATTTAATGTAATTTAAGTCACCTACAGCCCTTATCCAAGCTAAATAAAACCAGTAAGCACAAGTCTACATCATGCCCAGCTCAGGGGTCCAAAAAGCCTCTCAATTACATGAGACCCAGGAAAAACCATCGCTCCTCCTCCCAAGGACCTGCAGGCTATGCCCCACTCTCTTTGGGGGTTGCAGAGGTGCAGGTAGCCCAGAGCTGTTGTCTTTCACTCTTTAAAGATTCACACAACAGACGAAAATACAATATACACAGATAGAGCAGCAAATCCAAATTTTAGACCATTGGCAGAGGACGTCTTCTGCCAGGGAGCTTCAGTCGGCCCCAGCTCACCACCACATAGAGGCACAAAACAAGCAAGTGCCTTCCCAACTTGAAATTTCCCTCAAATTGAAACTTATCTCTGGCTTTGGTTCAAACAACAGTCAGAGTCTTAAGACACATACACAGACATCTCACCATGCCAGTGGTTTTCTTTATCCAAGCAAAAGCTTCCAACCAATAGGGAAGAAATTTGCCTACAGGGTCTCTCCATTTTATGCTGGCAAATAACTTGCTTCAGAAATGCTGCAGCTTGCAGTGTTAGGGCATTTAGAGGGGAAACTGTGGGATGAAGTGGGATGTGAAATCCCATCATTGCACCACAAGAAAAAAGCACTGTTAAACATCCAAGTTTTCCTTTTGGAGTTTAGATGAGCTTACTAAGAAAAAGTAACAGTGGACTCACTGACTAGAACACTCTAGTTTAAGAAAAAGTGTGTTTGCTTTAGTTATAATGATGCAATAAAATTTCACAGCCCTCAAAAGCACCTTTTGAGTTTGAAACACGTAAGTAACACTTGCATATCAGTTTATTTGTAAAACATAAACTTCCCCTGTAGAAGCTTGGGATATGAGAGCTCAGAGTTGTGGCTCTCTCCTTTTCTGAAGAGAAATAAGCCTTTACCCAAAGGTTACACCTACATGTTTCAATCCAGCAGAAAAGGTGCTGAACTTTCCATATCTAGAAGATTACATCAGGAAAATATATTGCACTGATTCAATTCAAATGCACCAAAGCTTCCAATAAGAGTGGTTATTTTCAGCCAAATTACCAGGCTCCTGCTTAAATACCAGTAAGCTGAAGGAGTCCTTGTTTATCAGTCGCAAACTGCCAACGTATCCTCAAGGAAACGCCGAGGCAGAACGAGTACATCTAAATCCACACGTTGTTCAGTAGCACTCAGACTAATGTCATTCTGACTTACATGTTTACATTTTTACTGCTAATTGATTTACCCCTTCTGAAGGAGTTGCCTTGAACAGGAGGCGTCCCTTCCCTCTCCCCTTACCCCCCCTGCTCCGGCTTCATTACAACCCTGCACTGTTGCCAAAATGAGATATTGCCTCATTTTTGGTACCATGCCCTTGAAGGCATCTTATTAGAAAAGACCATTTCTTAATTAACATTTTTGATCTTTAATCTATTACACATCCCTTTAATCCCATACGGAGGAGCTTTTGGCCCACTTCCGCGGCGTGGCGGTGGGAGGCAATAGGCTTGGCAATTTGTGCTGAGGGCTCTCTCCCAGCTGGGCTCCAGCACGGCCGGCTGCAGGGCTGGATATGCTCTCACTGGTCAGCAGCAGACATTTGCATTTATTATTTTTTTGCCTCTTATTTTTATTTTTTTTTCATAAAGACTTTAGAGAGTCACCACTCAGCATTAAAGCCGACAGGCAGAATGGGAAGCTTGTTGATGAGATCAGACTTCACCAAGTGGCTGTCAAGCTCTTAAAATAACCAGCAAAACTCTAAGTGGGAGATTTAGTGAATCACCAACATGTGAAGTGTTAAGAAAAGTACAATGTTAAGTCCCTTACATCATTTTACTTGCAAATAATTACAGCAATTACAATGTGCTAACTGGCAATTAACATTACAGGCTTCACAACTCACCAGAATTTTTTAAAACACGCTGTGGCCCTATGTAAATTGTCTCTTTGGTACTTCTGATTTGGTGGCTGTGTGAGCTAATGGCTACACATTAGCTCAGCAGATCTTGGAACAGAATTGTCCACGTGCCAGATAATTTAATTAGAGGCTTGATCTTGTCAGAGCTTTATGCAACACAGACTGTTTCCAAGCAAAGTGTGTGGGGTTTTTCCTTTCTCTTTAGTGTTTTGTGACTGTCTAATAATTTCTACTAACAAATGCCAAAGCCATCCAAGGGAGGAAGGAGGCAGGGCTAGAAACACACACCACTGGGCAGCCACTCCAGTCCCAGGTGTGAGGAATTCAAAAATATGTAGAGCAAGACACACTGAGCGCCTTTTCCATGCACACCCCAATCTACTGCCAGGTCTCTGCACACATCTATTAAATCTTCATCACACTGTTACTCAGCCCCAAAGAAGACAGAGGTCACTTGTCTCCAAGTGAGAGCTATAGGGTATCTCAAATCTCATTATAAATGGTCCCACTTAACAGTTTTCTGATTTGAATTTATACACAACAAATACAGGACTATGAGATGAGCTTGGTTTATTTTGACAATGACATCGTAATTCCTTGTAGTGAGACTGGATAAAGGCTACTTTAGACACTAAATGATCTAACTGTATCTTCTACTGTGGGAAACTTAGGCTGCATTAACTTTTTTTAAATCCTTTTTTTAATGAGTAGTCGGCCTTAATTTCTGGTAACAATCCTTGTACTCTTGGTCCATAAGTTGAACAGCTCAAGGCAATATAACCAAAAATAGCGTGGAAGTTGTTACAAAACTTTTACAAGTCAGGTCAATGTTGAGCAAGACCCACTAGAGGTCCCTTCCAACCCAAATGATTCTACTTTCTCATACTGAATAAGCAAAGATTATTTGGGCAAAGCATCATAAATTTCATGCAGTCTTTCACTGCAGAGTTTCATATCAATGTCCTTATTCAACCCAGAATGTAAAGCAATGGAGCTTGTTTATTCCATTTGTTTTTCTTCTTTTACAACCTTGTTTATAAAACCCCATTCTCACTACTGGTACAATTTGTTTTTTTTCTCAAGAAGAATGATTACTGGGGGATCCACCACTGTGGCATTATATTTTATTGATTTTTCTGGTTTAAGCAACAGTCCAATGTAATATATTCTGCTATTCCTGTTCTACATTTATTCAGGCTGGGAGCTTTGAGCTACCAGTTACAACTGCAAAGTATAAACCAGTCAAAGGAGAACAAGTTTCTGTGAAAACCAAAGAAACTGTTCACCAGGAGACCTTCCTTCAACTCTTCAGCTGTCTGCTTTTGCAAAGGTAAAACCCACTGCAATCGCTTCCTACAGCGGTGTGGTTTCAGCTTCCCTCACTCCTACTGGCCAGACAAGGCAGACTTGGAAAAGCAAAGCCAGTGACCTGCAGAAAGGACTCAAAGCAAGATGGGCTGGCAAGTGCCCATCAGTTCTGAAGCCAGAGCCCTTTGGGAAGGTCAACCTGCAGCACAGTGCACACTGCATGATGCAAAGACAAAGTAGTATGCATATGGGGCACAAGGAAGACTCCCTACCAGGTTGGGAGGTTTAATTAGCATTTGCAAAGTGCTTTGAGATCCTACATAAAAATATTTGCTGAAATAAGCTCTACAAAGCACAGTCTGCCTGACCATTCTGTCTGCTTCTGTCCTCAAATCTGCAGATTAGCAAATCCAGAGTGCAGCAGAATTGGATAAATTAGAGATGAGAAGGATTTATCAGGTGATCTTATCCATCCCTCTGCTAATGTAAGACCATTCCAACAGTGTATTTTCAAGCACTTTGTCCAGTTTGTAAATTACTGAAGTGATGGGAGATAATACCAGGCTATTAGATCCCACTACCAGGAAATGTTTCCTGATGTTCAGCCTTGCATCTCTTGTGCTTTACTTTAGCCCATTACTGATAGTTGTGCCCCTGAAGACTACTGTAAACGATAGATATAATTTTTATCAAAAAAACATGGAAAATGTTCCTCTAATCACAGCCCTTCCCTTGGGCAGCAGGGGAGAACAAGGCAGCACCACTGAAAGGAACACGGGAAGGGGGAGCAGGAGCATGAAGAAGACGGGAAGGTGCTATGCTGCACCTTATTCCTCTCCAGTGCTCCCTCCAGCTCAATGGCAGCATCCTTCGCCAGGATGTTCACACCTGGGACAGACCTGGGTGCAAACAAGGGATTGACAGCCAGGAAGGCTGTACCTGAGGGTCCGCCCATGAAACCACCTTTAGTCAATGGAAGGAAATGAAACAGTGTTACAGCCTCCCAGCTGATAAAGCGCCAACAGGTACACCTTTAAATAAAAAGCATGGCAGTCCCAGGGAATAAAAAACTGGCAAAACAGAGCCACAACCCTGTGGCAGATGTCCCTTGCCTGCCCCAGAAGGACACATCAGTATGCAACCATCCATGTTGGTGATTGATGCCCCTGCCAGAAGACCCTATTGGGAGCATCCCCAAATCCACAGTAGCCCCACACCAACGGATACACCAGGCTTACAGGACTTCAGATGAGGTTATCTTGATGACTCCAGAGATACCCCCAGATTTGACTGAAACCTTGCTGTCCATTACCAGTCCTGAAGCACTGCTGGCATCCCAGTGCACACCAGTCCACAGCCCCTTGTCAGCATGGCCAGGCAGGGGATGTGACCCTGCAGGCTGCAAAAATCCTCTCCTTTACGGATGTTGCTTGTAGCAATTAAGAGGGCTGCTTTAGGCACTGTGAAGCTCAGGAACACCAACAACACACTGCAGTACACCACACTTGTTCAGCTTCTTTTAAACAGACCAGCTTTCCAGCACACATTGTCATTAAGAAGCCAGGGAACAGGGGTGTGGATGGGGTACGGGGAACACTCGATAGCTCACTTTGAAATGAGCTTTTCTTTTCTCGCCTCTTTCACCATGGAAATTAATTCTCCTCCTCTGCGCTATCACTATAATTTTCCCAATTAAGATTTTTAATAGTAAGTATTTTCTAGGAAACGCCGTAATACACAGGTGTGTGCTTCTAATTTAAATACTGACACCCATGCTGTGTTCACATCTGAAGATCGCTCCTTCCAGCCAGAGATTCCCTCCCCAAACAAGACGGGAACACCGATAGCTCTACACCACCGGAGCCGCCTCGGCACGTTGGCGGGGCTGTTTCCATGACAGACACACATGTCAGTGCTGCGCCAGCCAGGACTCTCATTGTTTTATACTCCTCCTCTCCCTGAAGGTGCTGCAGCTGCGGGATGTCATTTGGACTTTGGGGATCTCCGGAGACCCCCTGTCACTGCCGCCAAGAGCTTCCTCCTGCAGCCCCGTGTCCCACTTCCCCGGAGCCCAAGAGCGCTGGGAGCAGAGACCTGCTCGCAGGAAGCTCTCGTGACTGCAGGTGCAGAGCTGTGTCGTGAGCTCCTACAAACAGGGTAACCTGGGAAGGATTTATAATTACTCTGATCGGTTCTTTTTGTGTCATCTGGCTTCAAAAATCTTACATCTGTCTTGGATGTTCATCCACAGTCACATTATCTAAGTATCCTGCACTTACTTCACCTTCTGAGAAAACACTATCAAAAATACTTTCTTAAGTATATATACATAAAAATTAGCATTTATAAGTAAAAGGTTGATATTAAAAATAAAATTTTATAAATAGGAAAATATAATTATTTTTATTCTCCTCTAACAGTCAGAGGAGAGCAAAAATCCTCAACATTCAGGGAGCAGACAATGCAGCACTGGGATCAGGACAACACAGGGAACAGCCAGGAGGGAACAGGCAGGGAGAGCCCTCAGCAGCAGCAGCAACTGCATTAAAAACACCCCAGCATGGGCTCTGGTCGCCCTGAGGAAAAAATAAGTCTCCAAACTGTGTCAAGATGTTCCGCCTCTGGAGATACCAAGCAAAAATTCTGATTTACATAGCTGGGAGATGCCATACAAAGCAGAAGAGAGGGGAAAAGGAGTGACCACAGGGTGGTTTTCCTTTATTTTGTGGTTCATGTCTGAAACGCTGTTGCTTCCCCTTTTTTTTTCCTCCTGAAAGGTGGGAAACTTTAAAAGAAATTGCAGAAGGCAATTAAAAATCTAAAGTAGTGTACTGTATAAAGCAAGCATAGAGGAGAAATCTCAATGGAATAACATCAAATATCTGTGTCCTAAAATGTTGTGGGATTTTTTTCCCATGCTGTGTTGTGTTAACATGTCCCTCACACATGTGCCCAGCTGCTGCAGTGAGCTCGGTGGCAGGGACAGGAAATTTGGAGCTAATGGGGAAAGCAGGGAATACCAACCTGTAATTTATTTTTATGATTTCTGGAATGTTATAATTGAATTGCACTAATGTTGTGTGCTAATGGATGTTTGGCCACTTCATTGGAGAGGCCCTTCCTGTCACAAACACTGCAGAGAACTCCCCATGCTCTGCAAAACGTGCACAGAGCCAGTGCCATTTGTCCCCAGCACTCAGGCCACAATTCCCAGTACCCTATTTGCTAAACTCTTCCTTGATCAGTTCTGTAACATGTAGCTGCACAGAAAAACAAGACACCTTCAGTTACCTCAAAAGTAGACACAAAAAAATTAGGCTTTTAGGTCTGCAGGCTCCTAAGGAGACGACAGAATCTATTCTGTTTGCCCCAGACAATTCAGCCAAGATTCCCTGGGGCCTCACAGTCAGGCTAATGAGAAACTCCCCAGCAACCCCCATATAAAATGCTTTCATAGGTCTTTAAAATGCCTTAAATTCTCTATATATTTGGTAAGACTTTTTACTTCTTTAAAATGTCCCTCGTTGCTCCTCAAGATAATACCCTTGTGATGTATTGCAACAGCAATGCAGCATTGTCTGACCAGACCCTTGCTTTGCAAGTATTGAATCTTATATTCCTCTTGGCCTCAGAGCAGCCAAAAATCCTTCTGCAAAGCCCCCCAACAGCCCTGCCCTGTCCACCCCCTCTGACACTTTCAGAGGAGGACAGACAGGCTGCAAGGGCTGCACGTGCTGTCAAGGGGGAAAAGCAGGGGGAAGGAGCACTCAGCTGTACTCTTACTCTGGAACAGAAAAACATCTCTGCCTCTTACACAGCAAAGCACTACTGACCTGCTGTTTGACAGCAAGCTAAATCCTCTGATTACAAGAGGAAAGGAAAAGCTTTTTTTTCCTTCCTTTTACATTAAGGAAAAATGTTTACAAGACCTGAAGAGGAAGGAAATTCGCTATATGCCCATTGTTAAACAACACTGGTGGATACCCAGATTATTTCACCCTGGCCCAAGGGCGGCCTCTGCCTCTTCTATGTTTTCTTGGTTCTTTTTTTATGTATAGCTTTTAAGCTGTGGTTATTAAAAAAAAAAAATAAAGTAACAAAATTATTTCTAGTTGTATTTCAAGTACTGGAATAAATTCCTCAGTTCAACTATGCCAAAGGTTGGATTCCTGCAAAGCATTTTGCCTTTGCAGGTTTTACCAGGAACAAGCGGTTACACAGGAGCAAACAGTAGTTTGTGCACACACTCTGCCATAGGAAATAGGATGGTGTCCTGCACTAAGCAATCACTGAACAGACCCATCTGAGCACAGGATTTCTGTTGCCTTTGTGTCCTCTGCCAAATTTCCATGAGCTGCACTAAGCAGCTCCCATGAGCAGCCCCCCAGCCCAGTCAGGGATGCACACACCACATGCCCTCAGCACACATCAGGAGCACACCTCATCACACCAGCATGAGATACAGAATGTGGACCCTGGTGTTTGGCACATCGTGCCCTCCACCTACAAACACCTCCAGATGGCTGTCACAGCTGCCTGGACAGGACCCGTGACTGCAGAATGGACTCATACTCACAAAAAATTCCAGTATAACTTCTACTAGTTAGATGAACAAAATAAATACAGCTGCAAAAGTGCTTTTTTCCCCACAGATGCATCTATATAAATATTATGCCAATATAAATATATACTTTTTTAAGGTTTAGAATTTACAGGTTAGCTGCTCTTGCTGTCCCTACGTACCACCCAGCCCTGGGACTACTGCTGCCCCAGCCCACAGCAGCTGTGCAGAGTGCCAACAGCATTTTTCAGAAGTCGTTTTGTATGTGTTTGCACACACACAGAGATGTACAAACACGTACAGGAGAAGAAGGGAGGGAAATATGTTAATTTGAAACATCTGGCAAATGTTTCAGAGTTAACAAGTCCCAGGTTTGGCCTTTTGGGTTTTTTTTCCTGTTGGGGGTGGTTCAAGGAAAGGGAGGCAATTTTGTCAGTTTGGGCCAGGGAAGGAAGGGGCATGAAACAAGAAATTGAAGCGTGTTTTTTCACCCTTTATTGAACTTCAACATCACACTACTGGAGCTAATGCAAACAGGAAGATCATAAAAGAACATAATGAAAGTCTCACACACTGGGACTGAGGGACTGGTTTCAGTTACTGAATATAGCTGTGGAGGCACCACACAAGAGCCAGCGACTCCACACAGCCACACCACCATGGACTCTGGGTTTTCAAGCTTTTTCTATGTAGTTCCTCAATTACATTCCAGCCTGCAACCTCTGTCCCATGCACTGTGTCTTATCTTGCTAGGATACTGTATTGCATCTTTATATACATACAAGATTAATATCTGTAGCTACAAAATGCATGAAAAGGAAAATCTCCCAATTAGCACACGTTTTCCTTTAGCTGCCATAAATCACACATACATTTTATCTCACATCCGACATCTTGAATGAGAGCTGTAATTGTGGGAGCAAATGAAGAAAAATGGAGACTCAAACTAATTTGGAAAAAGCCCTTTCACGGTCTTTTACTTAAGGCATAGTCACCAATACCAACACAAATCCGAAATTAACTGCTGCTCTTCAGAGAAATGATTGTTTAAATTTTTTTACTGTTTTGAATTTAATACCATTCAAGACTTGTGATAGATAACACAAGTAACTCCACTCCACTGCTGTTTGAGACGAAGGTCAAGCAAGAGAGCTGGCGAGCGCTCTTTTCATGCACCGTTAGCTCCAGGCACAAAGGGGCCTTCGACATCACAGCTGGGGGTTTGCAGCAGCAGCAGCAGCAGCAGCAGCAGCAGCAGCAGCAGCAGCAGCAGCAGCAGCAGCAGCAGCAATATTTGCTATCAAAGACTAGTGAAACCACAAACCCTTCCAAAGTGCCCACAGAAGATGCACCCAGTGCAACTGAGAGTGCAGTCGGTACAAAGTGAAATTCCACGAAGTGCCACACAAAGGCAGTTTGTGCCTCTGAGACCAGTTAGATGCTCATTCCTCCAAGGAAGCTTCTCCTGTGAGCCAGTCTCCACGTGACTCTTATAAAATCCATCTAACCAGGCATGCAGCACCATTGTTAATTTTCATACTACTGCTCAGTTTCTGCACTGTTTTCACGTCGCTGGTGAGCTTTTAAGAGAATACCATTGCACAGTCCAATGTGGAGAGAGCACAGAAATAGACTTACTGGCTTCCAAATTCAAAAATGTTCTGAGAATCTCATAAATGTTAAAAACAGACAGTAAAGTATCTTTACACGGGACACAAACAGTGACTGAAATGTAGCTAGTTACTTTAAACACAAACTAATCTGACATTTACCCTCATGTTTGTGTTATCAATATATATTACACAGACAAACTTGATTTGTCCTGTTCAGTTTCTTGTTTTATTCAGATTATTGACACAGCACAGATGAACAAGCCCCCAACACGTCTAAGTGTTATTGCTCTCAAGCACACCAAAAGTTTGTTCACATTTTAAACCTCTCTGCCATGCTGATGCACCACTCATTCTCCAGCCCTGACAGTTCTTTCCAATTTCCTCCAAGAGGAGAAATACACACATTCCAGTTGAGACCGAGGTTTAAAATTCCTATTAAAGCAGCTTTTATGTAATTAGATTGGAATGAATGTGTAACAGTGCCCATTGCAGAAAACTTCAAAGTGGTTATACTGGAGAAATCACAACCCGTTTCAGTGTGCCCACAAGAAGAAAGAATGGCTCTCCGGAGGATAAGAGTATATTAGTCTCTGTGTGTAAGAGATTTTATTGACCATATGGAACTGATATAAAAATTGTGTTGCAGTGGGTAGTCTTGGATTTGAGACAGGAATGTGACATACAAAATACAGTTCCTGTAAAAAGCCTGGCAGCTTTCTGGCAGTTTTTGCAATCAGAAGAACCTAAAATATTTACCTGATTGAGTCACTGACGAGTCCCAGGTCAAAGCAAAATCTGAAGATTCACCCTCTTCAACTGAAAAAGAACAAAAATAAGTTGTGATTGTTAAAACAAACCAACTGGAAAGCAAAGTCATCAGAAAACTAGGCCCACTATGACATTAAGTATTAAAACAGATTTTTGCACTGCTAAAAAAGAACTTACTGCTTTCTATAAAATAATTCATAAGGTAGAAATTTATTAAAGAGATTTTCCCCACTTTTTAACCTAAATATGCAGTTTGTGTTTGCAGTTTCTTCCTGAACAGGTAACACTACGTCCACATGAAATTGTAATAGAGGTTTAAATACCACTAACTGCTAAGTATTCACATTTGAAATTTTGTACATTCACAACAACCTGCATGGGCAAAATTGCCATTGTAAATGTAGAGGTTGTTTTTGAAATGTATGTTTCAACAGATCATAGTCAAGAATTGTCCTGTGAAGGAAAATTGCCTGACTTACACCATCTTAACATACTAACATATCAGCCACATTCAAAAATGAGTGATACCTTTAAGTTTTTTCAGAGTTAAAAATACTATTATGAACTACAACCATGTTCTGTGATATGGCAGTCACAAATAACTGCTTTTAAGGCTTGTTGATGTGAAAGCTGTCTGAGCCAGGTGCTCAGCACTTGCAAGCAACACAGGTATAACCTTCTGCCTGTTAAGAATTACAAAACACCACTTGATTCTTACATTCTTAAAAATAACTAAGAGAACAGCCAACAATAAGACAGGTTAAAAAGTGCCTGATCCTGCTGTTACTGAAATCAATGGCAGTTTTACTAATGTCAGCTTGGGCATTTGAAAGTGGTAACTGCAGAAATTCTTTTGAATTGCAAAAGTCGGTCATCATCACCTACCCACTCTGTCAGCCTGACACCAAACAAATTTAAATCCCAGGGCTTTATTTTTTGATTAATAGTATTTACTCCATGCACTGAACAATCTCTCACCCTTTTATCTAAACTATGCTGGATTCCAATAGACATTCTATTGAATTCTGCATCTGAAACCCAAACCATATTGCAAAGCCACAAGCACAGCCCCTATAGACCACATACTGTCCTGTATGCTCTGGCCTGGAACCTGCTCCAGCAATTATGTGAACTATTTACATTTGCATCACAAGAGTCTTGATTTTATGCTTTCCTCCATTATTTTTCCCCAATCCAGTATGAAATTCTGGCATCCTATAAGCTTATCTATCAGTCTGATGTTAGTGATGGTATCATGTGGCATTAGGAACAGAGAATATAATTTACAGGGGCAGTGCCTTGACAAATGCAATTTCATGTTCAAACCATAAACAAGTATGTGCTCCACAAAAGGGCACAGCTCTGATTCTCCTACTCTGCATATTGACCAAAAGAGGAGCACGGAATTCAGCCACTTCACTGGAGAAATCATACTTGAGACATGGTTATACTTTTTTCAAAGTCTACGTTAGCATAAAGGCCGTGTCCCATAATATTAAATTCCAGAGTGACAGAGTCAAAACAAGAGGCAAAGCTCTAGTTTCACTGAAGCTGTTAGCGGTCCTGTCCCCTGGCGATGGCAGAGCTGGCTTGGCTCTCCCGTGCTGCCTCCAAGGGGCTCACCTGCCATTTTGTGTTCTGTGAACCACCATCTTCTTTCCATTTTGATCCATCTCTGAGTAACTCTGGACATACTTATCCTAAATACCATTTCACTCTTACACAAATGTATGTCTTGTTTTTAACATCAAAATCTATGCACATTTGGGAGGTTTCTGCTCCAAAACTAAATAAGGAGCTAACTAAATAAGTTAGAAATTCATGTACCTTACTCAAAACAGACAAGGGGAATGTTTTAATTTTACTTTATCCTTTACTCCTTTTTGGTTGTCTTGCTTGGAGAGTTTTCTATATTACTGCTTTTATGCTGAGAGGGTTTTTTTATTTCTTTACATTTTAGCTTGAGAGATAAAAAATAGATCAGCCTGCTAAAAATACATAAAGGCTATAAATTCAGTCCTAGTCAAGAAGTAGTATATGGGATCAGCACTGGCCATTGACAATTTTAGCAACACACTGACTTTCATGTTGGTTAAACACTAAAGGCTGCTCCAGTCCTTGAGCTGCTGTAGGGCAGCTGGCTCCAGCACGTAACAAAACCATGGGTTTTGGAATCCCTTAAATGAGGGCAAAGGTTTGAATCAGCCTCTGTTGGCATTAATTTGCTTTGCTCCCTAATGACTGAAAAGGGGACAGAGAACATATACGTGAAGACAACGGCACTGAAATTCACTTTATATTATTGCAGTCATGGTTTCAGGTTCTCCCCCTCTATTTGCACAGACCCACCACAGAGCTGACAGTGCTGCACCCCAGAGGAAAGAGGAGGCCGGTGGGATGGAGCTTAGACACAGGCACATTCCCCCGCAGCTGCTGCTCACAACACTACCACCACCTTTCCCTGTGCTTTTCCATTTCTAATTTCTGTAATTCTTTTAAGCAAATATCATCTTTCATAGGATATACGATAAGAAAAAGTAACAGCCAAGTCTGCTCCAGGATGAATTGCTGTATCAACTGACCCAAGGACTTGTTCCTCACCTACCCATCCATCCACCCACCAAGTCAGGCAGCGGGCACTGAGAAACAAGGAGCAAAAGCAGCCACATCCAGAAAAGAAAGATTGGAATATTGTGTCTATACACTCATGTAATTAAGAAGCCCCAGAGATTTGGAAGGGAAGAGTATCTGTAAGGCTGAAGGAAAAAAAATAGGTGATCAGGCTTTGTCACAGACACCAAATATAATGGTAGGGAGACACTTAACTCCACAGGCTTATGCTCCCTCTCCACATTGGGCATACAACCAAGAGCTGAGAGGTTCTCTGTGGCAACCTTAATCTTCTGGATATAAATTATTATTTAAGGAGCCAGTATCTGAAGCAGAGTCACTGCTGGCTTTACCTCAGCCTCAACAATGAGTAGAAGCTACAGAAGTCAGAGGGAAATATAATTTTTCTCCTCCTAAAGTCAACTTCAACACCCAAGCATTTGCAGCTAAAATTTGCTCTCAGTTGCACATGTCTGTTTGCTGGACTCACGGGGAAGCAGGAGGAGCTTTCCCGGGTTGGTTGGAGATGTGGGGACAGGATGCTGTGCACAGAGAGCAGAGGAGTCCCACAGACCCCCACCTGGGGACAGACACTCTGAGGCCTGCTGTAGGGCTTGTCCAGACCTCCCTGAGAGGGAAGAATGGGTCCAGAAGAGATTCTGCTGCTACAGCTGTGATGGGATTTCCAGGTCTCACTACTGAGAACCGAGTCAAAAACACATAATCCATAAAATTAGCCAGGGAGTAATTCACTTAAACTGATTTTTCAGTTTCTTAGTATTTTTCTTATAATTCCTTGAAATCTAGATTGACTTGGGTGAACATTCATTTTGTGGATGCTCTTACTTAAGTTGTGGTACTGGGCAAAAAAAGACAGTGAAGAGGCACAAAGCATTCAACACAATCACTCCCAAAATATGCTGCACCATAAAATAATTCTCATTTCATTAGCAGGAAAATGTTTTCTGAGACACACTCATAACTACCAAAGTCAGGAACTAGACACTTTCATCTGTGCTAGTTAATCACTTTAGTTAATCACAAGTCCACAAGGCTGATGTTCAGCATGGACAGGAGCCACCCACATACCTAAAACACTCCAGCTTGGGAAAATTCCCACCGGAAACATCAGCACCATTCAAGACTGAGAACCGTGATTTTACAAAGCAACTAAAGATATTGTATCAACTTTATGGGAGTCCTGGTGACAAGACAGTGAAGGCTCAGCATTTCATGAGATTTTGGAGGTATTTCGTACTGAAACAAAGACACAAAAAATCACTGATGTTAAGTTTTGGACAGAATGTTCACACATGCACTTCACAGGTTTTCTGTTGGATTCTTCCAATTTTCCTTCACAAACTCACCTTGTTTTCTGCCCAAATTACATAGTGTGCCCACACTTTAAGCCATGGTTGGAACACAGAAGTAGCTATGCAAGTATGCACTTGCTCTGGTCTCTCCCCGCTCTCTCCATCCAATCAGTTTAAAATGCTTTGGAAGTGAGTATTTTTACTTCTCCCATAGTACAGCAAGAGGACAGAAGTTTGGACCTATTCTGCTCCATGTGTCATTGACACAATGACACCCAAAGTGCAACACACTGTGCCAACAGAGAGGGGACATGTGACTCTTGGTGCCAAAATTCACTGTGCAGTTTATTGGAAAAAAAATGGCCAAGAAGCAGTTTCAAAGTCAAGTACTAAACCTTGGTGGCAACACTCACAGCACTATATTTCTGTTTTTAAAGCATTCCCTTTTTTTTCCTTCTCTTTTGTAAATGATCCATAGTATTTGCTGGCACATAGAGATAAAATTCTGCAAATAAAAAGGAGACACTTTTTAGCTGCATCCTCCAGGATGATGATTATGATATAGTTACAGGAAACTCACCCAAGAACATGCCTGCTGTAACAGCTGTGTCTTTGGTGAAACCTGAGCACATCTATGAAACTGAAAGCCTTCAGGAAGGCTGTGCTTGACTTGAGAATAGCCTTGGTCTAGCAGCATAGAAATTCTTATTTTTAGTCAACTCAAAAGATCATAAAGTTTGTGCACTGCCCACCCGAGGCCTGGTGCAGGGAGGTCATTGCTGGCAGCAGGAGGACATGTCTGCCTCCACTCCCTGTTCCGTCCTAGCACAGGAAGACTCTCTGCTGTCATGCCTGAAGAAGACCTCTGTTCCGCTTCAACTGGTTGTGGGGCCCAAATGCAACAGCCAGAGCAAAAACTGGGCTGACAAGGGGAAGAACTGTGGACAATGGCAACATCACAATACAGCACTCCTGTACATCCCAAATATTTGCATTTTGCCCGCTCGTCTCAGATGTTCTCCAAGGAGGCTTATTTAATTGCTAGGTCACCACTGCTGCAGGCTCAAAGATTTCAGTTCTTTGTGCTCAGAGAAACTTCTGAAAGGATTCAGCATCCATTCCCCTAAGAGTGAGAACATCTATTTATGGGGCTACCATTACCTGAACTCCATTCACAGTCACAGTGCTTATTTAACACTTTATCACTCCCAGGAAAGAAGTTAACCTTATCAAAGTAAGATGCTTCTGCACCAAATGTTGATTTCTAGATGCAATCAAGCTTTACAAGTGAGCAACAGCCCCTCAGTAATTCAGATGGCATGTGTATGCTCCCTTATCCTATTACACAGGCTTCAAGGACCACAAGGACCAGTTTAACACTTCCCATAATATAAAAATGCCATAGTATGCTAACTAAAACGTCAGGAACTCTGACAGTGTGAGAAACTACTAAGAAATCTAATGGGTTACAAGCTGATGGAGGAACCTTCCTGAAGCAGGGCTATTCCCTCACCTGCCAGCAACCTTTGAAAACACCAGGTACAAAATAGTTTGAGTACACAAAATGCTGGTGCCACTTTTTAGTTTGGAGGATTTTGTCATACTTTGTTGGTGACAGAAAGCTCTCAGATAAACCTGGGGGAATCTCACCGATGCCTGTGTATTAGCTGTAATGTACGTGTCAAGACTCACAGCTTTCCCTCCAGAGAAATACTCGAGCACCAATCCGCATTGTAAGCCAGTCTCACATTAATCACATCTTTTCCCTGCCCTAGGTGTAGGTACTTGCTCACAGCAGCTCTGTGCTCTTCCGTAATCTCCAGGCTCTTTTGCCACTTTCCAAACACACGTCTCCGTTCTGTCCTACCCAGCCTTTGCTCCGTCCCTCCCATCACAGGAAATCACATGCTCCCAAATCAGTGTGGGACACAGAACAGCCCCATCCGACCGCCATTCGTGTGCCGCGACTCATCCCACAGCACTCGCAGCCTGGGATTTGATACAGTGCTCTTAATCCTGTGAAATGCAGAGCAGCTTCCATTTCCACAAAGTCAAAGGGAAGTGGGGATGCTCAAAAGTTTGTGGACCGGGGATTGTAAATTAGTCCGTTTCCAGCTCTTGGCATGGCAGGAGCACGAAGAGTGTTAACAACCTTTACACTTGAAATAGCCTGGTATTTTCCACGCACATCTAGAGTCTGTCCTTTGGAGAGGTGCAGATAGGCTCGTTCCTCAGACTGAAAGAGGAGAGCATCTCTGCTCCACTAAGCCTGCTGCCCGGAGAGGTTCAGCACAGGGAACTGCTACAACTAGCAGTAGTAAAGGTTTGGAAGTGGCTACTTCGAGCAAAAGCCAGCTAAACCCTTCTGCTCAGATCACCTCGCAGGTTGGTGTGCGGCTTTCCCGCTCTCCTGCTTAGATGTCCCCCCAGGCGATGTCCTCATCGCCTGATACTGGTGAGACAAGAATCTGCTCCACACAAAAACCTGCAGGAGGAGGGAAGGAGCAGAATGGAAGGCGGCCCCGCTGGTGTCCAAACGCAGCGCCGCTGCGGCAGAGCTGCGGCCGCTGCCCGGGAGCGCCGCGGGGCGCGGAGCCGGCCCCGAGCCGGGGCTCGCCGCCCTGCGGGAACCACGCTGCCCCTCTTTGGCACCAGCTGGGGCTTTCTCCCGCCGCCGGGCAGGGGGAAACCGCCGCATTCAGCAGGAAAAAAACAGGAAGTTTTGAGGGGCTTTGCCAGTCTGCTGAGAATAGGTGCCTGTGAGCGTATCCCGATGCATTTAGAATTCCTTGCAGCTAAAAGGAAAGGGAATTCCCCCTGGTGCCTTTGTACCAGCATTCAGGGGAGCAAAAAGGGACCTGGCAGAAGCAGCCGGGTGTGCTTTACACCACTCGAGCCAATTTATTCCCTCGAATCAACTTTACCAGAGGATTCCTGTCAGGTCTCTCCATGTTTACAAGACGTTTTGCTTGTTTGCGTGAGCATTTCCATTTGGGTTTGGTAACACTTAGCCATTTTTTTCCCCGGTGGTTGGTAGTAAGGAGAGCTGGGACACCAGGGCACCCTCAGAGGGGTGACGGCGTGTTCCCTGCCCATGCCATAACCCAGGGATGCCCCACGGGAACCGCGCGTGGTCTTCGGCACAATCGCTCTCAGCTCCAGAGCCACCTCCCTGTTCTCTCCTGAGTGCACAGCTGATCCAGCCATCGGTGGCCCTTGGCCAGGAAGGGTTTTTTCCACCTTAAATAGGACCTTTATATATTAGTCCTTTCATGAGCCAGCAGGCCAGGGAATAAGACAAGAGGGTTTACTGACATGGCTTATTTAGCTAGTTCAGAGCCTAAATTTGCACAAGTTCTCTAGCTGCTTTTCTCCAAAGTCAGTAATAGGGCTTGGCAGAGACTGTGGGTTTTGCTGGCAAAGTCAGCCTTTTTGTGTGAAGGAGGGAGGAGTGGGGAAACCCAGACTGCTGTGCTCACTAGGTCAGGGAAAAGGAAAAAAAAATTAAAAGGAAAGAAAAAAAAGAAAAAAGAAAGAAGGATGAGACAAATGGGACAGAATTACAAAGGGAAACTGGAAAAAAAAGATCGTTAGGAACAGAAAAAGATGTGAAGGTGATTAAGGAGAACAAGACAAACAACAAAATAAGGTAGCACTAGCAGGTTTATGCAAAGGAGATCTAATTATGGGTGGCTAAATCCTTCAGGACATTAATATTCCATCGTAATGTGTCTAGTTTCCTCCTTTCCAGACATGGCAGGGAGGAAATGAGAATCACTTAGATACACTGTTTAATGAGCAAATGATGGACGATCACCAAATACAGCCTGCCTGATAAGTATCCATTAGCTTAAACTCGCACAGTAAATCTGTGCAGCTAACGGGCCTGCCTCTTCCAACACTACGGCAAAACTTAATGTAACTGCAGCTACAGAAAGGGAGCCTTGTAAATGAAAATCTTATCCTGGTAAGATGAGAAAGACTGCAGGATATCCATAATGGCTAATCACAGCCCTTCCCATGGACCGCACACCTGACTCACAAGCCAGGGCATATTTATTCCCAGTGCTCATATTTAGTTTTTGTGTTTCTAATTCACATACTTCACTGGAGACAGATATTTCCCATCCAAATCTATTATGTAAATAAATAAGAAGGTTAGGTGTAATAAAATGCAGTTGACGCTTCAGGTTGCTCTCAACATCTTATACATTAAGCTTGTAGTTTTTAAAACTAGACCTGCAGACCCCACGTTTGATTTGGGATCAATACTCTTGCTGATGGTTCTTATAGCTTGTTATTGAATGTTAACCCCCAAAGAACAGGGTGGACTCTTTTTTTCCTTATAATTGCAATACATGTGAGAATGTTCAGGAATTTAGAGGTTTCTTCTGTGTTTTCTGCCTGGAGTTTGCCTGGCCATAGGACTTGTGGGGTGCACCCCATGTTGCTCAAGCAGCCCATCCACTGATGGGGTGCAGAGTGACCAGCTCCCCTGGACAGGGGACAGCAAGCACCAGCTGCCTGTGAGTGCACTCCTCTGTAGTGTTATATGCATTTCTAAGGCAACTGTCACCATAGTGTCTGCACCTTCTTTCAAAAATAGATCTACTATGAGGTAAACAGGCACTTTAAAGCTCAAGTGAAACAAAACAGGTGAATCCAGCATTCCCCATGTTGCTCATAAAATCATGCATTTTATTTCAGCAACCAGGGTTTAAATATTCTTGCTCCATTTGGAATGCTGCTGGATGACAGAATCATGTATGTGTGGAGACCCTAACAAACCAAAGCAAGGAAAGGAGAGAAAAGGGAAAGTAATATACCTGCAATTCATGGCCAAGATTTTGATTCCATGACTCACATTTGGAAGTTGTGAAGTGAATCCTTGCTCTGCTAAAAATGCCAAAAACGACAAAAGCAGGCTGAAGTGACTCAAAGACAAGATGATGATGATGATGATGATGATGATGCAAGTAACAGACCAGAGGTAGGTCAGCAAGTACAATGACAAGCTGTTACCCAAATACTTGCAACGTCTTATACCTTCCTCCAAACTTCAGGTTTAGAAGCTGTGCTAATGAAGCCTCTGCTACCCCCTATGGACTTCTGAGCACAGATACCTAGTGAGTGAAGGTACACAAAACTCAGGTATCACCCAAGACAGTGTGTGCAAACACACTGGACATGGGGCTGTGTGTTGGGAGACAGCAGACCCAAGACTTGCAGCTGGCAGAGAAAAGGTGCACATGGCAGAGTTCAGCTGAAGGGATGGCACAGGCCAAAGGAATACCAGAAAGGCCTTTATTGTTTCCTGAACATACAATAAAAGACTACAATGAAATTATGAATGAAGTCAAAGCACCATGAAATTCAAACACTGGGCACTTTGCACAGAGAATGCAGGGTCTCACCAAGTCAGATTTATTGCAGGCTTTGCTTCTCTGGGGAAGAAAAAAAAAACACGGTGGGCACTATTTTTACATTAGGGCTATAAAGTTTCTCTATAAGCAGGACACCTAATAAAATCATTTATATGTGCTGGCCCTGTCTTGAAGCAGGTAATGAGAATACTGAAACATTAACATCTAACACAGACTAATGACACAAAAAAAGGGGAATGTTCTGAAGATAATCTACATAAACTTTTACATCAAAACAGGAACCAAACCAGGGAAGCAGGAAAGTAGATAACTAGGTTCTGCAGACAGGCAGTGGACCAGAACTCCTTACACTACCTCTTGCTCTGGTAAGCCACAGAGAGAGATTTAGGTGCACCAGCAGACTGAGTACAGTCTGCCTTGGACTGCAGGCTGCTCCTCCTTGTTAACTAAAGGGCATCACCCTTCTGAGTTCTCTTAGTCAAATCCATCTGAGCAAATGCAGTTCTGTAATAAAAACCTCACAAAAACAGCACTGATATGATCAGATCAAGAGCCACATCCCTTCAAACCCTCCTGCCATGGACAGCAAATAGCCTTTTCCTTTCCTTTGGCAAGTACCTGCTGTCAGGATGCAATACTCTCCAGCTCATCTCATCATCCCCATAAATCAAGTCCCACTTCACAGCTACTTTACCACTATTGATTTCATTCAGATCCAACAGAAGCAGATGCAATGTCTCCCAGTTCACATGATCTGAGCTGTTCCAGATGAAGGGGAGACCCCAATTTCCAGACTTAAATTCAAGGTAGAGAGTTCAATGCCCATGAAAAACTCACACTTGCAAATACAATAAAAGGAATAGAAAATTACTTAAACAGCAGCAACTACGTTGAGGGTCACTGATGAAACAGTAAAGCACACAACTCACTCTACTCTTACACAAGTGTAAGTCTCTTACTTCATAATTCTTCAAAGCAGGTTTTACTACGTTATGCCTAAAGCCCTGGTCCCAGCTGCAGTGAGCTCCATCGGGAGCAGAGCTGCTGTACCAAACACTTAGTTTAGCATCACACTCCCCTCCACAAATACTCCATTCAGCACCCAGGGCTATTAATCACAGCTGAAAATAAAAGCCTTTGACCAGATTTCTACACCTCAGCCTAAAAAAATACACCACTTTTTTACTGCAAATGCTTCAAACGTGGAAATTGTTTCACTGGTGAACTATGTTTGCAGCGTAGGTAGCGCAGGAAAAGGAAAAGAGAGGAGGCTTTTCCTGACCGGCCATTTTAATTAGCGCTACAAGGGCTTGGAAAAACCCATCTGGTGAGTGGAGTTATTTCCCCCTTTTCTCCTCCTCAGAAAGCCCGAATTTTGAAACACGAAGTACACCAGGCTGTCATCGCACCCTCTCTACTGCTGTCCCAGGCCAGCCCAGGGGATCAAGCCCTCCACGGCCCGACAGCTCCAGCTCTCCAGAGCAAGAAGGGTTTCCACAGGCGTTCGGAGGAGTTTTTTCTCAAGCAAGTAGCTCACTGTGGCTCTTTTGTGTATGCAAGTGTATGCGTGTGTGTGTGCCTGTGTGTGTGGCAATACTCCCCAGGCTCCCTCATTTTAATGCTGCTTTCTCCCCAGATGAAAATATACATATTCTTATTAAGAAAGAAAAAAATGTGCAAAGTATAAATTTGCATCTATGATCATTTCTGGTTCATAAATTGTATTTTAATAATAAAACAATATATTCTTCTGTACTGCCTCTTAAATACCAACAGGAAAGTCTGTCTTATTTGTACGCGAGCCTAAATGTTTTGATGAAGGAACACACAAATGGTATAAAATAAACACTGGAAAGTGAACTATAGATAAAAGGGTAAATAAAAGCAGGTGTAAAGCTAGTACGTGGAGAATCTTGCCTCCTCCTTTTGTTCCACATGAGTGGATGCCCCACACTTTTCTACCGATGAATTTTATTGCACAGGTTGAGGGAAATTCTCCAGCTGAGATTCTTCCTACTAGAAAGACAAGCTTTGTTGGCGGCATTAAGGTGAAAAAAAAATTACAAACAGGGAGAGAAAGTTGTATATATCACATATAGCCCTTCGTAGCATCAAATTTAATTTGCAGAAAAACCAACTTGACCACCATAAAGTGGAAACTAATATTTTTTATGACCTCTTAACAACCTGTCCTTAGTGCTAACATACCATAAATAAATTTCAACATCTTGTTATACATGTAGTTTATTTTAAACAAGACTAAAAGGAGAACACAGTTCTTTTTGAAAATTGGCACACATACAAAGAAAGGAGGAAAGCAGGCTTTTAAAACTTTATCCCAAAGCATACTTTTTCTTTTTATTCCTATTAAACCTACAACCCTTCCACTGAAATGAAACATAGAGTTTCCAAATATTTTATAATTCTGAATGGATTTCCCCAGTGTAACAGTAATAATATTTTTACAGTTAAAAGATCCACTGATTTAATAAGTGTGATTTGTGTATTTAGAAAATTCATTAGAGCAGACATTCCCCAACATTTTTCGATTTATTTATTTATTTAGCCTAATTTGGGTACACTACTTCAAAAGAACGCTTAGAGCTTCCCAGTTCCTTAGTCACTCACTAATAACATCTAATAATTAATAAAGACATGTAAATTCTTAACTCCCAGAACTATTCCAAACTTACTATCTGTACGCTTCATGTCATGTCTCACTTATAGATATCTGCATTACTTTGTTTCATAAAATGCTGAAGGGACACGTACTTATCTTGCTCTCCACCAAGAGTGAATATTCAGGCATGACGCAACCAAAGCAAAACTAAACCAAAGCCTGAGCAAAGCTCTCCTCCAGGAGCCCACAGAGTTTTCCAGGCAACTGTGGAGGCTTTTAGCTGGTTTCACTGCATGGTTGTGCCCCTTCTGCAAATGCCCACTGCCCACACACCTGTGTAAATGCAGGTTTGCTGGTGTGCATGTGCTTGTGTCCATGCACCTCCGGGGGATCTGCCCTTCTTCAGCCACCATGCAGAAATGCAAGGGAGGTCTCAGGTGAGTACTTTGGGGTAGTCTCATTAGGACCAATTTTTACGAGTATTTGGGAGCCAGGAGGTAATGAACCAGCCAAATGTGCAGCTGTGACATGGAAAGGAAAGGCCCAATTTAGGAGTAAATGCAGTGCTCGGGACAACAATTCCAAATGCATCTGTAGAAAAAAAGAGGGCATAAGGAAACCCTCTCACTGCCCTTCACGGGGCCACCAGCCATTTCAGCCTCTGCCTCTAGAGCTGCTAAAATCCCTATCCTATGGGCAGAGAGCATAAGGAATAACATTAGCTCAAACTGTCTTCTTGGAGGCAAATTGTATTGTGTCTGCTCCTCTCCAGCAAGTGCTCCTGTCAAAGCTTTGTGTTCTGCAGCGTGTCATAGCTATTTGCTTGTTTTGATTTCTGGTCTTCTCTCAGGAGGAGTGCCAAAACCCTAAGTCCTGTCTTCTTCAAGTGCTGCTAAGCCTGGGAAACAGGGCATGAGTATTTCCACACACAGCTCAAGCCATTAGATTGACAGAAGTTTACTTAAAGAAATGCAACTTGCATAAAGTTTTGTATTTAAATTTCAGTGGACTAAATGAATGAGACTTGAAAAAAGAATGAAAATAGCTCTGCTTCCAAACTGAGATAGGAAAAAAGAAATGCACAAAAGCACCCACTTTTCAAAACAAAGAACTTCCTTCCAACCTAACCACTATGAAAAAGGCTCAGATAATTAATTTACAGTCAAGACAAACATGGTTACTTAGCTAAACTAATGTTTTTTTCCCAGGCAAATTTCATCCATAGCCAATGGGTCAGTGAAGCAGAATTCCTCTACAAATTTTTATGACATCTGAATACATTTCCTACCCAGACTTATCTTTTTCCCTGTTGATGGAATTTTGCTGTTGTTTTCTTGATTTCCTGATAGAATTACATAATCTGATGGAAATCCTATGGTAAATAAAAGCTGTGTTCAGCTTGGTTCATGCTTACTCATGCTTTACGATGCAGTGCTGCTTTGGCATTGCACATACCAGTACAGAACCCTCTCTGAGTCACACTGACAAATGAAGTGCCTAAGCAGCAATACAGCAGAAGGGATCGACCGCTGACATCCCTCCTGTACAACTTACGGACACTCCCGTGTTCTGGGAAACCATCAGTTTGGATTAGTGCTGACTGGTTTCAGGGATGGGCTTGTTAAGGTGCACGTCACTCAAGTGTATATAAAACTTTCTATTGATCAGAAAGCCAACCCTGGAATCGATAAAGGCGCAGACATCCTTTCTCCTCTATCATGCATTAATCTGTCTAAAAGTGGGAAATCATTCTTTTTTTTTAAGATAAGGTTTTGTGATAGTCTGTCTAGGAAACAGCAGACACAAAAGTTTCTTCTAAATACACACAATAGTTATTGCAGTTCTACTACACTCAGGGAGGCTTGGCCATGCTCCTGATCTCCAGCTTTTCCCATGCCAGCCCTTTGGCATCAGCCAGCTCTGCCCATGCCAATGGCTTCCTTGTGTACTGCTTAGTGCTGGTACCTCATTAGTGAGGTCTTTGCCACAGCTTTACTCACCACACTGGCTCTGGGTGGACAACCCTGAGCATATCTCAGCCTGCATTTCCCTGCAGATTACTAAAATCATCTCTTGGATTGAAATTCAGGGGAATGGGGTATGTTCTTCCACATCTTTTCAGATAAACTAGGAACATTTTACTTCAGATATGAGCAACATTGCACTTGCACACTTCTCACTTCAACAGACAGCCTGACACCAGGGCAGGACGTGTTGGTATTTCTGACTGCTCACAGTGATAGCGCAGCCTCCATGTCTGCTCACCAACAGCTCCAACATGTAAGACTGGGAAGTTTGACACTTTAAGGTATTTAAAATTATGCAGCATCTTAAGTCCTACTTAAAAGTCAGGGTTTACTTTTTTTGGTAAAGAGAATTACTAACCAGCTTTCCAAAACGGGACACGTGAGTGGCTCCTGTTGGAGCAGAAACTGCTGCAGATATTGTGCTCAAACCTGGACATTTTTGTTCATCTCTTTAGTGTAGAGAACATCTAAATGAGCTGACACTTGCTCCAATTCCTTAGATCTTGAGGAAGAAATACAAAAATATCTCCTTCTCTTTCAAAATAATGATTCAAATTCATTCAAAAAAATCTGAACACACCTGTATTTTAAGTAAGTTAAAGTACTGTTGAACAAAAAAAAGTATTCTTTTTCACATCTGTGCACATATGATAAATACTGTTCAAGACCACAAATCAGCCTCCTGAAATACCACACTTTCACTCACTCAACTGAACCTGGACATTGCTTTAAAAAGTCTGTTTCTGGGCTATTGGAGTCAGTGGAATTTGCAGTGAAGCCTTCTCTTCTAACTAGACTCAGCACTTATTTAGGTGGAAGTAACAAGATCATAAAAGGGGCAGCAGGGTAATGATGTACAGTCTTCATGCTTACTGGGTAGCCTCAGAAATGTGACTTGTTTTCTGAAAGTACCAAGAGGGGATGATAGAATTTGGAAAGCAACTCCAGGGCTGGCAGGAGGTACATCAGCTTGCTCTCATCTCCTCTTTATCAACTTCACCGTTCCTTCCCCACTCCTTGGATGCCCCACCACAGCCATGGACATGCGTAGGAAGCTGGCTATATTTTTGCCAAACACTTTTTTCCCTGCTCAAACAGCAGGTACATGTGAAGAAACCAACCTACTATGTTTCCACATCTCTAACTTAAGTGATACCTTTCAAAAAACCTTTTTGCTTCAGCAGCAGCACACTACCACCTTCCATGTGTTTTGTGTGCTTGACAATAACCCACAACTAGCTTTGTAGGCAATCACACCTTCTGGAGTGTCTTTAGCCAACACTTGTTGGGGTTGTAGTATCACATTATTCAAAGACAGCAAGTTAATATCATTTAAACTTTAACTGGAAACAAGACTTAATACCTCTGTCACTGTTGTGCTGCCATCAAAGCACCAGCCGACAGGTTAAGGACCAGTGAAAAAACCCAAACTTCTGGCAGCCATGGCCATTTTCAAAACCAAAATAAGAGAGCTTTTAATAACTCAGAAATACAGTGCAATGGTTTGGAGCAGCAGCTTTTCATTTCAGCAAGTTTATCTTATAGTATATGTCTCCTTGAGCTAAGAGATCATTTGTTTAAATTGCTTGATTATACGTAATGATCCTTCTCTTATAAAACAAGATTCAACATTGCCACAGGGGGAGAGGGCGGAAACAGCACAGGAACTTAACAAGAAAGAAAAAAATATCATACTACTCTTGCTGTAATAAAACATTAGAAGAATTTTTACTTGACTCTTGGAAAAAAAGCAAAGCTAGAAACATGTTTTACCCCAGCTATTAACAGTAACTCTTCATTCAACAGAGTATAATGTACAGCTTTGATCAAGCTATAGGATCCACATGCTCACAAAACATTTAACTTTAAATACATACCGTGGAATTAGTCTCCAACAATTTATGCCATCACCTCCTGCCACTCTGTTTCCCTAAACCGTGGAGTCCAATTCACATATGTAAGTCAGATTATTTTATTTTTAACCTAAGAGGGGTTGGAAATAACTTATTTCAAATGCCAGAAAGCGTATGGTTTCATGGCAGTCTTTTGCACTTTTATGGAATGAAATGAGAATAAAAATTCAAATTTAATAAAATCCAAGAGCTGGAAAAGTAAAATCATTTACCAGTGAGTTGGAAAGCAGCTTACACATATATTACTAAAGTTTTCTGGAAATGTCCCACAGGGCAGACAGGAAAAATAAAAGCTTACCTATTTGCCTAATTTTTATTCTATAACTTTCAAGAAGAAAAACATGGATCTCATCTCTCTACACTTAATTGAGCTTAACTGAAGGAAGAAAAGATGGACCTGCTCCCAAATGAGCAGAGACTGATAGAAAGTGATGTGTTTATCTTGTTGAAATCATTTACCAGTCTGGATCCTCCCACTGCTTCCCAGAAGCAGCTTCTGGTTGCCCACCCTCATTAGGCTGATTTCAGCTTTTCCTAAGAGGAAGGGGAAGCACAGAACCGCTCCAGACCTGCACCTCGCTGCCAGATGGTGGGTGTTGACCTCCTGCAGGTCTCTGGAGCAGGAGGTGTTGGGACTGCAGGTGAGGTGCCCTGACTGCCACCACCCCCAGGACACGTTGCTGATTTCTGCCATGTGGGGACACTCCTTTGCAGGAGTGGGTTCTGCCCAGGGATCCCAGTGAGCAGAGGACAGCAGAAAATGTAGTGCTGAGAGAGTAACTTAATCTAACAAGAGATTCACTTTTAAAGAAGAAAAAAATCCTTAAAAAATACAAAAATTAAAAACTTTTTAAAAAGTTCCAGTACAATAACCTCTCAATCATTCACGTTTTATCATGAACTTAGTTCTGAAGGCCTTCTCTTTCTGGAGGCCTATTTAGTTCTTAATAGAAGTTTTCTCTCATTTAATTAAATCTAACATTTGCGTATTCAACAAGAACAGGAAACACTGGCTGTAAATACACTTTCTGACCACCTAGCCTCACTTATCCACAGCAGAGTGGCTGCACTCTGAGGAGGGAGGACCACAAGTGAGAACAACTGAACTTTTAGAGAGAAGTCTTGGTGATCTACATTTAAACACACAAACCCAAGAAAGACACCTCTTTCATAGCATCACTTCCTCTACCTGCCCCCATGGGATGTTATTGCTCCTGGGCAAGACTCATGGCATTTGTCTGTGTCCAACACAAGGTGAGAAAAGGGCAAAAAGGTCCAAGAGCCACAGTGAATATGCACACATGGAAGGGTGAACCATTATTAGATCTCAAAGCTTTCACTGATCATTTTTACGGTATCTCAAGAAACCAGCTAAATTTTTCCCAGACACAGATATTTCTTGTGCTACCATCCAGGGTATTCTTTTCCTAATTTATGTCAGCTCAGTGGTCTCTCCAATCAGGCACTTGGAAACAGGATGCACTTACAGACCTGTCTGGGGTTTGCTCTAGGAGGTATCACAGATTCATATGCAGATGTGTACCTTCAGTGTAATATTTCAGACATAGCATAAATACACGTAGGTGTATGTGCATGTTTCTATGCATATCTGTGACATCTTTTTTTTTTTTTTTTTTAAGCAGAGAGGATCTGATTTGGGGATCTATTTAAAATTTTTATTTGGCAACCAGGTTTTACACTGTCAACTAATAGTTTTTAAAACCTGAAGTCAGTTCCTGGCTACAGTCTGCTTTTCCAAAGCAACAGATGATGGATACTATGGGTCCTGCCAAGCAGAGGTTGGAAATGGCCAAAGGATCATTTTCACCCCATTTACAGCTGGGATTTTGTGTGTCCCCATGGCAAGGCAGGATGGTCACCTGGGGCAGGTGAATTTTTCTACACTGTCTTGCTTTGACAACTGAAGGCTTCAAAACCAAAAATATTGCCCTTCAAGAGTTGCAACAGTGCTTAAAGTGATTCCCCACCCTATGGTTGCTAAATATTTATGCTTTTAACTTCACAGACAAAAAAGAATAAACAATAAACAAATAAATATCAAAGTACCCAAATCTATGTTGGCAACCTTAAAGAAATCCCCTTTCCCTGCTCCTCAGCCAGTAGCCCTTGCTGTGCTGAAGCCAAACTGCTGGAAGAAGTGCAGTGCTGGGCATGAGCAGCCCTATGACCCTGCCTGATGTGAGCAGGGGTGCCAGGGAACAGCCACAAGGCAGTCAGGCTGCTTGTCATCCTCCCTTCTCACGGTAGTGTGTAACAAACCTCACTGTGCCTCCACCCCAGCCGATATACAGCCCAGTTTCTTGTGGGCTAACACGCACTCATCCACAATCATATTAACATGGGTATCAGTACCCAAAAGGGCAGCATCTTCCTCTTCCCTTTTATTGCTCTTTTTATCTCAATAAACAGTGTTATTAAGCATAATTCTAAAAGACTGATTTGTGTTCTCCAGGTGTTTTAAGACATATAGCAGTTTAATGTCAAGTATGAAATAGAAAAATTAACTGTACTGCCAACTTTCCATCAGCGATGCAAATATATGCCATAAGAGATATACCCAGGTTTAAAAGCTGATAAATTAGCTAAAGAGAGGAGTCTATCTTCATTAAGTTTGACTTCCAAATACTAAAGATGGGAGTAAATCATCCCTCGATGCTGTGGGCAGAGCTGAATTAATTTTATCTGTTGCCTCTCCTTCCACAGGCAGAGCTCACTCGGAGGTGCTGAAGGCCACTTGTGGGCTCGTGGTCACACACGTGTCACAGCCAAAGTCAGTGAGTGGGCTCCAGCAGCACCGAGGAACTAAGCAGTAAAACATAGCAGTGGTAAAATATATTACAATTATTAAAACTTGCTCTTTTTAGGTCAATGCTCTTTAAATCAACACCTTTGATTTCACATGCTTACTCATGTTGGGAAAATAACCCCCAAGGTCCTCGCTGCTGTACACCCAGCAGCAGTGTGAGACCAGCATGGGACAGGCTGAACACCCTTCCCTGGCCCTGGGGAAGCACTTGGTGTGCAGGGAGGGCATGTTTGGTAGGTTACATAGCATTTTGTCAAGACACCAAAACTCCCATTTGTTCCTTTTCTGTCATTTGGCCACTCACACTATGTAGGAGTGAGTAAACAAGCCTGCTGGGCGGATTTCCCTCCATGAGATACAAAGATAGAAGGCATCACATGCCACCACTGCTCACCTGGACAGCCACCCTGCAGCCCCGCTGCCCTTGTAGGCAGGCAGGGGACCAAATAGTTGACTCTCTTCCTCCCTGGCCGCTTTGGGAACCAGACATCCTGTCTCCCCAAGCCATGGAAGCTGGACACAGCAGAGGCGAAAAAAAATCCTGCAGCTCCTGGGTGGAACAGGCAGGAAGTTTGCTGCCATCCCCTAGGAGATGCTCAGGGCTCCTGCTGTGGCTCCCTGTTGAACTCCCTCCCACTGGTCAGGCAACAACAGTGCTGCCCAGGGCAGGCATTTGCCAAAACCCTCCAGGAACAATACCAAGCCAAAAAGAGTAAATCAAAATTAGCAGCACTTGAAGGTGCTTGGTGGGGCCGGACAGCCCTGGCAGAGCAGCGCCCTGTGAGTCGGGGCACTCTGAGCAGCAGAAAGCATGTCAGCACTCAGGCAGTGGTGGATACCAAATTAGTGGCCTTGAACAAAATACAATTTGAGAAATAATTAACTGCACTGTGAAACACTGTGATAATTTCAAGTATTAAAAATGTAATCTTGCATATTAAAACAAATTTACTAAAATCAAATCAATAACTCAGTGTCCTCTGAATTTTCTCCCGACAGCAAATTTAATTAATCTTTTTGTTCACTTGGATATAGATTTTAGATTTGCATTTTGCCATCAGAAAATAGCTTGTGCAATAGTACAAGATTTTCACAAAGAAAATGAATTTTTACATGGATTGGATTTCATTCCCTTGGCTGATATTCTGATCACTGAGCAGCAAGAATGCTGCTGTAGCACACAGGATGTCACTCAGGATGTGACAGTTTCCTCTTGTTTTAAACTACTTTAAAAGAAAAAAAATTCTTCTCAAATTAGCAACAGAGTATTGCTTTTGATTAGCAGCAGAGAGGCTGTGAGCACACTGGGCCCAATCCAGTTACTTCCAAATTTTGCTCTTAACTTTGATGGAAATTAAACAGGAATTAAATTCAGTGCAGTAGTGCCAGTTCCTTGAAATGCAGTCACAGTGTTAAGCCCATGACTACATCCGTGCTTTTCCTCCCTGAACCCCTCTCTGCTGTCACAGCACTGCGGAGCCTGCTCAGCACAGCCCGGGGACAGACGCTGCTCCCTCCGCAGCTCTCTGGGGCACAAGGTCCCAGCACTGCCAGGGCACGGGTGGGCAGGAGACCGTCGTGCCTGAGGGGGCAGGGTCCTCCCCACAACTGGGCAGGTGTGACCAGAGGAGAAAACACCATGTCCTGTGCCTTCCAGAGGGCACAATAACACATTCCTCCCTCTTGCAGAGCTGTGCCAACTTCATTGTTGCTGACTTCTTTTGCAATACTGAAGTAAATATGTGCTGTGGTTCAGATCCCATACTGAATTTTGAGGGCAGTACTTGAAGAATTCGACTCAAGACTGCTTTTATCAGGGTACTTCCAATGCCATTTTGAAGTGGACCTTAAATCAGCCCTATCTTCTCAACCTATGCAATCCTGGTAACTGAACTTGAGAGGGTCACATCCTATATTGCTTCAAAACTCACTTACCCTTGACTCTCCTATGTTTGTCTTGATGGAACTTTGCTTGAATAATCCATTCGTTGGGCTAACACAACATTTTTCTTGGCTTGCAAGGTCTATCTGGTTAAATGCACATTTCCCTCATTTCATTTTTTTATAATTTTCTTCTGCAGTCATTTAATTGGACTCACAAAGTTGTTTGCATAAGTTTAAATTAGGCATAGTTAGAGCTTTCAAAAGTTCATATAATTATGCACACCTACAGAGTCTAAAGAAAAAAGCAGGACTACACAAGAACTGATCCTAAAGAGCCCAACAGGAGATTTGCAAAGTTTCAGTTAAACACCAGCAACTGCCTATTTGGAGCTTATGGTTTATAAAAGACTTTAACAGAGTTAAGCAACATAGGTAACATTTTCACATTGGTATCATCACACTGCTAACCAAATCCATCACAGTGCTGCAGGAACTGAAGATATAGAGTTTGGCCAGTCCCTCTCCGATGGTCAAGATGGACTTTATCCAGTGCTGTAAGAACATTTAGTGCATCGGTATGTTCCCTCCTTTTAAACTGCAATGGGAAGCTCAGGACTAGCACTGTTACACTGCTGCCAGCTGAACTCAGAAAGTTTTGCAGATTTAATGCCAAGTAGAAAAGTCTGATAGACAGATACAACCCAAAGTCCTAAAATTACCATGACAGAAATCAGTTGTGCATCCAGCAAGTGAGGTGAGAGATCTTGTCTGCCTAATGAGAGCAGGGGGGACACAAACAGTCTCTGAGCAGCAAAATTCAATCTCCTGCACTAAAAAGGGCAATGGGACAGGGAGGACAGCACAGAGGGGAGGGCCAGGTTGACAAGCTTCTCCCAAAAGAAGGGCAAGTCTTTCCTCAGAGCTGGAGTAGCCAGGCAAAGGTCAATGCAGGAGGCAGAATGTATGTCAGCTGGGTCCTAAAGTATTGCAAAGGGAAAAAAATAAAAAGAGAAAGGAAAGGGGGACTTGGCGGGACAAAAATCTAATCCTGCTACTATTAGGGATTACAGGACCTCTGGGTCAGCAGCAACTTGAGATCAGCTCTACTGCAACTACCTGTGCCATGCTGAGAGCTAAAACCAGAGCAAACAGCAGGTGCCACTTCATTCCTGGCCCCTTCCCCACTGAACCCAGAGCAAGATGCACAGGAGCACCGAGGCACTCAGGAACTAACCAGAGGGACATCAGCAGTCTCCAGGGGCCCTTTGCCTACCCTCCATAAATACTTGGCGGCTTAGAAAGTCACCAATCCCTGTAAACAGAAGAGACCCCGATAAGAAGAGGCAGCTCTTTTGTCTGTGTAACAAGAGCCCAAAAGGAGGAGCGAGGGTGGCAGTCGAGCAGGGCTGCACAGCCGCCCCAGCAAGCGCCAGCGGACATCTCGACAGCCCTTGTGCCGCAGCAGCGCCGAGGTGCCGACCCAGCGAGGGGGAGGCAGCGACACGGGACCCGAAGGGGTTTGCTGCAGTATTCAGACCTCGGGCTGGGGCGCTCCAGGGAGCGCCGGCGCGGGTATGTGGAGCAATTTAGGCGGAGGCTGGCAGGCGTCTTGCACACGGACTGAGACTGCAGTGCACCACCGAGGCTGGAAAGGGGCATACTGGTCCAGCTCTTCTCCTTTCAGCCTCGTTCGAGCCCCGAGCGACAGGCGGTGCAGGAGCAGGAGGCCACCGCGGTCCCCTCGCCCGGTCAGGTGTCTGCTGGAGGGACCCAGCACCTCCGGCAGATGGCCGCCCCCCGGCCTCACCCCGTCCCTTACAAAAATTACATAAATTTAAACAAGGCAAAGGAAGAAAAAAAAAAAAAAAGGAGAAAGGAAAAAAAAATCAGGATCATTTCAGCGCGGTACAAATAGGAGGCTCCGCTGGCTGCAGGAGGAACCAGCTGATGCAATTATCCCGGCGGCCGCCAGTAGACCATCTGCCCGGCTCCCGGGTTGCTGTTGTTGCAGTCTCAGCGGGGCTCGCTCCCAGAAGAGCGGGGCCCCGCGGCCGGGAGGGACGGAGCCATCTGCGCGGCCGCGGCTGTCGGTGCCGCACACGGCGGGGCACAGCCCGGGAGCCGACCCGCTGCCCCACGGCCCCGGGGCACGGCCGCCTGCGCCCCGTCACGGCCAGGGACCAGCGGCCCGAGTGTGCAGCTGCGCTGTGTTTTCTGCAGGGTGATCGCCCGTTTTCCTTTGCTCCTACACAGGTTGTATTCCCGGAGCATCTTTGCGCCGGCTTGTGTTCGGGGTTTACGTGGTGTGCATGAAGGGAGACTGGCACAGCCCGTGCCCTTCAGGGAGCTGCGCGGACACTGAGGAACCAGTGACAGCAACCTCATCCCACAGGGCTGCCCCGAGGCTGAGCCCCATCCCTGTACCCCCATGATTTATGCCACAGTGAGGTGGTGACTGCCACCTTCATTTCTATGTTTGTCATTAAAACACAAGTAGAAAATGACACCCAGAGGGGAAGAGTCGAGCTTTGTTAAGGAAACCTGATGAGCGTGACTTTCATGCCCCTTGCAGGCTACCTTCGCTAAGCCACAGCAGGTAAATTTATCTCTCTGGTGTTTACCCGTGGGGGGTATGGGAAGGGCCCTCCATCACCCAGGGGTTGTGCTGAGCATCTCTTGGAGTCAAGTTTCAGTCTGCCTTGTGTGCTCTCAACGACAAGGTTTCTACAAACTTGTCAGGCTTGGACTGAAAGAGGCAAGAGAAGGTGTGGCAATTTGTTGTTCTTTTTAACTGTATCAAGTCCATACACCTACTGCTGCCCCAGGCTTAGTCTCTGGGCATTCATCTGCAGTCAGTCAAACAATCCAGAATGCCCAAGTGAACTGGGTTTCATTCTGAAATTAAGCTTCCAGTCTATAAAAATTTGCACTTCCACTCCCAAATTAATTGCTAGTCAGAAAGGAAGGAAGTAGGGAGCAATGCAAGGCTGTGCCAATCCATCTCACCACCTCCCCAACACCACTAAGTCACAGCACACAGCAAAACCTGCCCATGGCCAGTTTCCTGGGTGGTTATTTCAAGGCTGGCAGCTTCAGGCAGCATATAACCTATGGGACAAAGTGCTTCCCATCCCTTGCTCCCCCCCTGTCAGTGCCAGCCCCATCCCAGTACTGCACCTCCCTGCAGCCTAGTGCTTTCCTCTCCGAAGCCAAAGCATGTGACCTGCAGTGACAAGGCTGATGAACCCATTATAAAGTACTAACACAATACATGGGTTTAAGTTATCAGACCACACTTACACTTCAGCTTTAATTTAGACAACACCTGGAACTGTTCTCAGTCACAGTTGAACTATTTATCACTTGAAGTGAATAAAGGAAAGGGAGCTCTGAACACAACCAGGACTGGCCCAGCCTGTCACCACATCCCCGCTCCCACATGCCACAGCCTCTGCTACACTGCAAGCATTTGCCTGCATGAGCTGTTCATTTTCTGGATCCTTCCCATCTGATTTTGGGAGGTTCCCCTCCTTCTTTCACCCTGCTGTTGTTTGTAGAGGTTTGAGACCACAGCTGCAGTCAACCAGCACCCCCTCCCATTGTTTGAGGACATCAGCTTAGATTGGAGCACCAGCAAAGGGTAAATGCATAAAACCCCTTTTCTGCCGAAAACCAGGCTGAAATGCTGCATGTGACCTCATTATTTAGTGGCCATGTGTGGTGACGTAACCAAGGGACAAATCCAGTGTCAAGCCTAAGTCAGATTATGCTCAGTAATATACAATATCTTCAGACTTTCCCATCCTGTGCATTTTCAAGGCCTTTTTCCCTTTCCTCTGTACCTTTTCCCAAAATGCAGCTGACAGCAATGATGGGCTGGGAATGCTGGGAACACTGGAAGCAGAGCTGCTGCACTGTGGGGAACCCAGCATGAGACCAGGCAAGGGCCAGAGCACCTGAGAACAGTGTAACAAAGGTAAAACCAGAAGAGAGTGGAATGTTCCTCACTGTATTCAAAGGAGGCTTACAGTTACTGCTTCCTTAGCTTATGACAATGCAAGTCTAGGGGTACCTGAGCAAAAATAACTCCAAATCTCATTGGCCATGATTACAGCCTCCAGCATGGTATGGCAGAGTACACAGAGGCACAGGGAATTGCTCTCAAATTTCAGGATGCAAATGATTAATAGTGCCCAATAAAAGTCATTGTCAGTATAAAGTGTCAAGGAATAAAGGGGAAGGAATAAAAAAACTTAAACTGAAATCTTGTTCTCCTGTAGTGATCCAGGCTGCTGTTAAAAGAGTGTAGAGGAGAAGACAAATTTTTATTTACAAGGAAAACAATAGTTCTGATACTGCAGAAAAACTTGTAGCCCTTCCTCTCTATAGGAAGGAAATTCTTCTCAGGCTTTGTTGGCACTGTCCCTGCACTCCCTTCACTCTGCAGTTTTGTCCTTGGGCCCACGCTGGTAGAGGGGACATCTAAGAGGACCTCAGCAAAGGGCATCATCACCTACCCCTGCTTACCCCCAGACTGGGCAAGGGGCCCTGCACCCCCAAACCACAGGGGCCGAGACCAGGGCAGTGATTCATTTTATTGCACAGAGTGGAATAAAAAGCTATTTTAAGATTTTTATATGGCTTCAAATAATGTTCTCATTGCTGTAGCTACCCAGCATAAACCAAATAAAAGCTGTGTAATCTCTAAAACACAGTACAATTTTTCCAAAAGCATGGAAGTGGGGAGGGAAGAATGTACAAACCAAAACAAGCGGGTATATTTCTTGTGGGATCTGCACTACAGAAGAAATGCAAAGCAAGTCTCCCTCTCCCTAGAGGGTCTTTTTTCAAGAGGGAGAATAATAATAATGTAGTAATAATAAGCACTTATATAGCGCTTTACATTTTCAAAGTGCTGTGTAAACATCAACTAATGGGACACAGTAGAATAAGTAGTGTCTAAAATGAGTTTATGTACTGCATTATATTTTTCTACAAAGTGGCTGGGGCTGTTTTTGAAATTAAATTCCCCCACATATTGATGTTTGTGCAAATGAATCTTCTTTAAAGAAGTGCAACAAAACCATTTTTTTTCATTAGTTACACTCCACAACCTTCGTATTTCCAGATTTTGGCTCAAAGCAAATTTAGACAGTTTCATAGATGCAAAATGCATTTTGTTTAATAAGAGTAGGTCTACTAACTAACTCCTTAGGATGATATACCATACACTTTCAGGAACATGCTAGTGTTTTCCAAGAGAAAGTTAGCTACAAGATACAAAATATTTCATCAAAGAAAGTTATCTTGAGAGAAACTTACAGAGAGCTGGTACTATTGCTACCTTGTGGATGTGAGAGCAGGGCAACCAACACCACCTTAGTTATAGATTTCCCAGTAAGGAAAAAAAAAATCCCTATACTGAAACTAGAAAGCAAGCACCACTTTCAGGTTTGCAGAACAGAATTAACAGGGAAAATATCTTCTACAATAGGGGAAAATGAAACAACCCCAAAGGAAACCCAAATATTATGACCTGAACTATAATATTGGTATTACATTTCCCTTTCGCCTATCCAGCATCTCACAGTATTTAATAAATTCACTCCAGTCTCCAAGGGACCAGTGTTATATCCTCTTTGCATACAACCAAAATAGAAAATATTGGGGGGGAGGTGGGGGAGGAGGAAGAAAAAAAATTAAGCAACACATGCTCATTATTCCAGGAGCCATGGCAGAGGCAGAAGAGAAGGCAGGAGAGGAGAAATCTGACTCTGAGTCTCTTCTAACAGCCTGGAGTATCTTAGTATTTTGAAAAGTTTTCATTCTTTATTATCAATAATTTGCTTTATAGCAAACCCAGGTGCTTCTGTCAGGACCCACAGTCCAGCATGTAAACAAAGCATGAAAAGGCTGCACAAAACTGAAGAGACTGAGGAATGGTTTGGGTTTTTTCTCATATTCTCCAGCTAGGAATCAAATGCCAGTCAAAAATGGCATGCTGAATATATCTACCTTTAGGCATGCGCTTAACTGTAAGTATATGAGTAATCCCAATGGTTTCAGTTTTGGGGATTTTAATAGTTGTATGGTTTTCATAACTACAGGAAAAACCCTTTCCAACAAACTGCCAGTGTGACTCCCTGTTGTACTACACCACAATTACTGGAACATATTTGGTATTTCTCAAGAGGTTCAGATAATGAAGAATCCTCCAAATTTTCTATTAGCCCAAACTTAGGAATTCAGCATCAGGGAGTTAATGCAGAACAGACAATGTATGTTAGGTACTGCAAAGGAAAGAGAAAGAAAGACAGAAATAGTTAAAAAAAACCCAAACAAACAAAAAAAGGCAGCTTTACATTTTATAAATAAGGTTGTTTGAGAGCCCAGACTGCAGCGCAACCAATGCTATTGCACAAGCATGCCGTGTTACAGATCTTATTCTCCTGTATTCCTTTATACAAAACAACTTTTTCTCATATTTTCACACCACAATATTTTCCCAAATCTGAACAAGAATAATAATAAATAGGAAAACACACAAGAAACCAGCCTATTTTATTCTTTAATGTGCTCGTGGTTTAACACTGAATCACAAGCTTCTACTAAAAACCCACATCATTAGTTACACTTACAAGGAAATGTTTTTTTTTAAAAGCAAGGAAAGGTACAATGTTGTGGTTGCTTTGGGGTTTTTGTTTGTTGGTTTTTCTTCTTGGCAAAGAGCCAAATCTTTTACTTCATGTGACTTAAAATAAGCAAACAAAGGGGGAGGGGAAAAAAAAGTCCCTTCCTAGCAGGGAAAGCCGTCTAAATATGCCACTTCAGAAATAATCTAAGAACACAAACAAGCACAAGGCACCACTGCAACTCTAAAGGCCAGGCCAGCCACCCCCTGGGTGGGCCCAAGGACACAGGGATTTGGGCAGCAGAGGCTTTGTCCTTCCCAAAGTCACTGCAGTGTTACAGGTCCAGGATCGTGAGCCAGCCCAGGCAGGACGCTGTGGGACACAGTGCTATTCGAGTAGCCAAAATTTGCCCGGAAGAAAACAGACTGTATCAAGTAGCCAAAAGAGCGAGGATTTACCATCACATCTCCTGTCATGCAAGCACAGGAGACAGATCAGCCTCTGCCAAAGGACCAGCTGGCATTTAAGTGCCAGGATTAGCAGGAGCACCCACTTGGTGGAGCGGGCCCCATGGTGACACAGCCTATGGTGTAAGCTAAAAGCAGAATAACAAATCTCCCTTTCCCTTGAGATACATAACCTAATTTCTTAGTGGCGTTATTTCTACTAAGTTAAAATAGAGAAGAAAATTGTTCTCCAGCAATGTTGCCTCATGCAAGGCTGCTGCCAGCAACTTTCACTGCTCCTGTGCTGGTGGAAGATGCCAACTGAACTCTGATCTCTGGGTGCATTCCCTCTGCCTCACAGGACGAGCTCTCTCCCTGTCTGCTTTGTGTTGCTTTCAAAGCACAGCTGCTTGCTTGGCTGGGAGTCCCATCCAGAGAGGGATGAGGAGCAACATCCAGCCACTGCAGTGGGACAGCACAGAACACTCCACAGCTCACATCTCTGCTGGGACACATGATTCTCCCGGCAATGGCAGAGAGCAGCAAGCAGTTGTACAACTTGTGTCTATTCTTCATTACTTTCAGTGAATTTCTTCAGGCTGTGATTGTGTGGTTTTTTTATCCTGTGCTTCACTATGGATTTCAGCGTTTGCTTTAAGAGCTGCCATTTCTTGGACATGCCTTCAGGGGTTTAGTGACCTGCCCATCAGGCCACTGCAGATACAGATGCACACCCACTGCCCAGGTGAGGGGCCATAGTCCAGCCTCCCCAGCTGAGGTTCTTTTCAGAAAGGTTTGACCTAAACCAATGGCACTTAGACACTGCCAAGGAATACCCTGCCCTGCACCAACACACACCAGACCTGTACGTGGCCACCAGAGAGCTACAGGGTTACTTTTCTGATGGGCTGGTGGGTAAAATCAGCTCCCAAAAGTCCTTTGCTAGATAAGCAGCAGGACAAGGAGCCAGAAACAGAAGAGCTAACCCCATCGGATCAGCCCTCACCTCATAGTGTAGGACTATACCAGGCAGTTTGGAGGTAAAAACAGCTTCGCAAGCTGAGCATAAGGTAATAGTAGCCTCAAACCAACCAGGATTCTTGTTCATGCTCCCTTCCAGAGCAGTGGGTTTAACACATGCCAATTTTCAGACTGCATTTAAACCGGGGACTGGGATGTGTTTTTCCAACACGGCGATATCAAATTAAGAAAATGCTCAGAAGAAAACAAACCTGTTGGGATATGCCAATAAAAGAAAATTGAGTCAAGCCAGCAGTAAACACTAAGACAGAAGAGCAGATAAAATCCCTCTAATAAGAGCAACAACAGCCTTCAGCTTCTCAAAACAGAGGGAGATTCCACCTTATCACCTCCCTGCCACCACCTCAGCAGGTCCCACCTTGAGCTGAGCAGTGGCTGAAGCTGCACTCCAGACTCGGGCCATGTCCTGCCCTGTTCTCCTCTGAAGGCACGACCAGGGTTGTGGTTCTGTTCTCCATAACTGCAAAGAGCAAAACTAGCAAACATTCAAAAGAGGAAAAACCAGTAAAGAGGCTTCAACCTGGGGAGGAAATCCTACCTGTAGGTATTCCCTCAAAACAACAGACTCTCAAGCTTCCCAAGCTCCATAGTAGGAGAGATGCTGTGGGAAGAGAAGCAAAGCTGCTGGAGGGAAACTGATGTAGCTACCAGGAAGAAAACAGGAGAGAAGGCAGGCAGAGAAGACAGTGTCACAAGGTGAGTTATGCTCAATAATACCTTCATATCAGACATGTTTATTTCCTATTAATTTTCAGCTTCCTAACTGATACAAGCACTCAAATACCTGGACAAAGGACATCTGCCTCTGCCTGGCCAGGGACACTGTAACTGCAGCAGCTGCTCTCCTGAGTAGAGGGGCACTGGGAACAGCCAGTTTCCCTGCCAGTCCCTCAGCTGGGCTATTTTTCCTTCATCATCTGTCCATAAATTAAGAATCAAGTTCCTGGTGTCTCCCTCAAGGTAAGTTTTTATGAGGTGGTTTGAGGTTTGCTAGGAGACAAGCACTGGGCACCCAGCAGACCTGCTGCCCTCAGTGCTCGGACAAACACACCTGATGGAAAGAGACCACAGGATGGCAGCCAGACAAGACACTATTCTCCAAAATAAAACCTGCAGAACCAATATTGCATTTTTCAAAGATTCATTTAAAGGGAGTTTTCCAACAGTACTCGGAGGGATAGCACAAAGAAACAATTTTGCTTCCTTTTTCCTCAACACTGCGGGACAGAAAGATTTGGGCAGTCCCGGCTCTGGAGGCAGCGAGGACTCTCCACACCACTGAAGACAACAATTTCTCTACCTGCCTTTTTGTTTGTTCAGGTTTTGCACTGTGTTGGCCTTGCTCACACCAATCAGACAGCAGCAGGTTTAAAGCCACCAGTCTGATGTCTTCAGCTGTGCCACTGACTGCTACAACACACACAACATTTCTTGGATGGCCGTGTGTGGGGACACAAAAACCTCATTTACAACTTGGCATCTCAAGGAGGACAGGGTGGTACAGCAGCAGGTGACAAATTAAAAGCTCATTTTTCTATGCATTTTCTTTGGATACACATTTTGAATATAGACCCACTGGCAAAGAGGGGGAAAAAATCATATCTCAGACACCTCTTTATGAAAATATACATTTAGTCTTTGGGAGAATTCCTGGTGTGTGCCAGAGAGGCCGGCAAACCCCACTCGTGGGAGATGTGCCTGCAGGACACCCACATTCCCAGCAGGGAAGCAGCATCACTGTGCCCATGGGTTTGTCCCCCCAGGGCTCCAAGAGGCTTCAGCCAGGGCCACTCAGCTGCACAGCACCCCTCGGAGTGCTGCAAACCAGGCACACCACAGCTCTGCCAAGCAGCTCTCAGGGGTTTGTTTTTTCAGATCCTCACCTTTAAGTTCAGGCTTAACTAATGAATTTACTTGTATTGAAAAGAATGAAAACAGAAGCTCTCTGTTAGGCATTTATTTAAGGCCAAAAATAGTAATCAAAATAAACCAAATGGGAATTCTAAAACAAATCTCACTTACCTGTTATCAAATGGGAAAGAAATTAGAAAACACCCTTGAAATGAAGGGAATCAGATCGGTGGACTCATATTCAAGCATTAGGCAAGACTCAGCACAAGATCCGAAGACAAGCATTCACAGTTTCATTATAAAATGGCTCATAATGCATTGTACCATACTCCTCAAGCATATTCAAAATTAGACAGAAGTACTTCTTTATCTTTAAAAAAATCTTTACAAGGCTGCAACTTGGTCAGCCAGTTACCTACTACATTCCCCACTAAGTATCACTGCCAGAAACCCCATTTTTTGCCTTATCAATCCAGCATAAACATAAATAAGGTACAATTCACACACAGCCCTCCTTCCTTACTTCTCCATCCCACTGTTTTCAATACTCTGCCACATCCCACATGCCCTCTGGGGGAACACTCTGGTCAGTAAAAGCAAAGAAATTATGAAGGGCAAAGCATGCCATTTTCCTAGAAATAAAGGAGCAAATTACCCAACCAAAATGCGTTCACAGAATTCAGCAATAATATACAAGCTTGGCATTACTATGTAATCCAGTATATCTTTACTCATCTGAGTAATCTAATGAAGCAACAGAAATCTGAGTAGAAATTTGAGTAAGTAAATTAAAACAAGGCTACATTTACCTATCAAGCAAAATAGCCAGAAGGCTGCTGCTTTTTTCAGAGCAGCAGGCAGGCTTGTGCATCAGAAAAACTTCCTTGCATTTTGCAAACACATTAGTTGGCCCAACAAAAGATATTACTTATTCCTCTAGGCCTTCTCTTTCATTTACATGTGAGCACACAGCATATACTCTATGTATGTGTGCATTCACATTAGTGTTGAAAGCCTAATTTTTCCAGTTACCACTGTTACCCCTCCTCTTCCCTCCAAACCCCTGAACAATTAGGAGTCCTTACAGTCCACATTCAGATGCTGCCATGATCATAAAATAGTTGAAACTTCAAGAATTAATGACTGCAATCACACTTGCCCTCAAATTTCTCTATATTAAACAGAAAACAACTATGAACCACAACAAATACACTTCTCCAGACAGGAAAGCTCTTCCACTGTCTAGTAAGAGCAGAAAAGCTGTTTTGTTTGCATATCTAGTGACTTCTTTTCTGCTTATGCTTAATCTTGCTCTTTTTCATGGAGTCAGAGTCACTTTTCAGATCTGTTCCTTCTTTCAGTTTTTAAATTTAAAGGTAAAAGTAATATAGATGCAGCTCCAGGTCAGTCAACCTCTGTGCCAAAACTTTGCATCCAATCATCAGGTTCCTTCCATATTCAAATGCCAGCAACAGGTTTCCTGGTTTACCTTTTTTATTTCCCTCTTTTGCATTTCTGCTTCCCATAGTATGAAGTTCATCCTTCTGCCACGTGTTTCCTGTGTCTCCTGTTAGTTTTTCAGTTTCAGGGACAGGAGACTGAAAAGATGCAGAATCACAGTCATTTTTTTTCTCATGTAAATCTGTACCTGCTTACATGAACAGATGTTAAACACAGCCCAGGTCTCTTGGGTTTCCTGCAATGCCATCAAGGACTAACCACAGTCCTGCTGCATCTTCTGCACCTTGAACCTTCCCAGTGCTCTCCTAGAAATCCCCCCAGCAGCAATCTTACAGAGTACATTGAAGAAGCAGGAGATGCTCTCTATGGCATTAGATGCCAAATGACTACTCCCATCAAATCTCTTTGCTTCTCTTGCTCTCTCAATTGCAGTGCAAGAAATGAAAATAAAATCCAATCCTCACTAAGGCCAGTAAGAAACACTGCCACAAAAACAAGACAGAGGCTTCACCCTGTGGCTGATAGAAGCCTAGGGCTACTCACAGTACTCCAGCATCCAGAGGAATCTCAATTAACAGCATTAGTTCTCCAGCAGATTCAGAGAGCTTAGAGTTACATTTAAACATGCAACCCAGCTCCAATTACTGTCAAGGGGAAAAATTGCACTCTCTCTAAAGACAGCAAATATGGGTCCTAAATGCTCAACCAGTGACAGACTTCATCTCTGCATTGCACCAAACACTGTTTGCAAAGGGGATGGCAACTCTATTAGCAGTATCTTCATTGTCACTCAGTTGCCCACCATGTAAAGCAAATTCCAGCAATCACCAGGTGGACCCTGGGCTAATCTGCCTGAGTGGTAACCCAGAAAAACCTCAGCCCAGCCAGGTGAAGATCATCAAGAAGTAAGCAGAGCTGCAAATTTAAGTACCTCTCAGAGGTTGCCTGGACCCTCACCCCCATCTCTAAATTACCTGTAGGCAAATACTATGTAAACTCGCTAACAGCTTTTGTGAGTCCAATCGATTGAGTGGTTAAACTTGTACAGTCAGCAGGCAACCAAGGGAGACATATATTTCAATGGTAGATATGGAAACAAAGGAATTTTTATTAGCCATGGGACTGGAGGGGGTAAAAATACTGGTTTAGGATTTTCCCAAGATATGCATATTAAGAACTTGTCTTTTTGCCCTCTGTGTAATTTTTTTTAATATTTGGAAAGCAGAATTAGGCCACATTTGACCAAACCTCCAGAGCCTAACAGGAGCCAACAGAGACTGGAGCACAGCGACTTGTTAACTCTTGTACTTTCACTCGTAACAGGATTTCAGTAGTGAGCAAGACATTTTCTGCAGTCTCTATCAGAGACTTAACAAACTACAAACAGGGACCTTTCCCTCTGCTTCACTTTAAAACCTGAATGCATTGTTTACATTCTCTAATATGAACCAGAAATAACTTCTGCGTAGAGAAACTCCAACTGTTACACTTCTGAAGCAGCCTTCGTTATCAGTGCCAGACTCAAGGAGAACACGACTGCGGGTGATGCTACAAAGAGAGAAGAGATCAACCCCACTAGAAATTACCCAGGAGAACAAGCAGGTAGGGTGGGTTTAAATGAGATCACGACTGAGATTATTTCACCACCAGCATACCCAAGCGAGCCCTTCAGGTCTCCTGAGTGGCCTTTATCCAGTGAAGGAAACACTTCTCTGCCACAAAGGCTGCCTCACATTTGTACTTGCCACTCCGCTGCAGTAGCAATAAGTTCTTTACTGTTTGTTCAGCTCTTGAAAGTCCTGTAAAGCATTCACCAGTCACCTGTCACACCGCACAAACTGAGCCCTTTGAAATGAAAATCTAAAAGTAAATGTGTTAGTCAACGGCGGCTGCTGCAACAACAAGCGAGCCCGACACCAGCTCGAGCCTTCAGGCAGGTAATTCACTTCAACAAGAGACCAGCGAACAACAGTATGTTTTATTTAATTAGGATGAACAGAAGAGATAAACCTCACAGCAGGGCGGGTAATGACAACATTTCAAAAATAATTCATGCCCAGGTAACAAAAGGGCAAATTTCAATTACATAAAAAAGCTAAAAAGTTGACTTATTACATCCAAGGGGGAAGAGGAAAAAAAATTAATAATTGTACTGCATATGATTAACAAGTGGCATTTACAAGCTCTGCAAATTGGTCTTTCTGTTGCCTAATCTGTGGCTAGAAAGGGAAAGGTTTTCTTTCTAAGCAAATGCAAACAATATAACGAAGCTACTTATCTCTAGATTCAGATGGGTATTGCAGTGCTATCCGAGGTAAGTTGTACCTTGGAAAGCTAATGCCATACACCAACTCACTGTACCGCAGCGAGATTTGTCAGCCCATTCCAAATGGCATCACCCAATTTCCAATCCCATCAGATCCCTTTGTTTGCATTCTAGAAAACAAACCATTGCAAGAGGTCGAAGCCAGAGCCTCCTATACCTGGAAATGCCACAAGAGACCTTTTAGTCTCTGCACATCCTTCTACTCCCCGGAATAATTCTACTCCAATAAGCCACCATAACTCACTGCTGCACAAATATATACATCTAGGTGTTGTCACAAAGATGTAGTACTTAAAATTCACATAACCTTATTTGTCCTAGAGAACAAGGAACGAGCCTCTCTGCATTTACTAATGGACATCAGGAAAGAAAACACTCAACAATCTACTTCTGGGCTCTAAAGGTATGTTGAATAAATGCCCACAGTACAGAGAGCTCAGAGCTGGTCCTCACTTGGCTCCAGCTCCCACCCACACCCTCCAAGTCTGAGTCCACCAATGCACCCCCCAGAACCAGACCCTGCCCTCCACCACCACTCATTAGTCAAGATTTAGCAGGAATCTGTAATAGATTTTACATTAGTAGTATTACATTGCTCCAGCACATTTACCAGCATACAGGAGGACATAATAGCCATCCTTTTTCAGAGGCATTTATGAACAATACTGATGGAGTGATGATGGCCTGATGTAGGCATTTTTGTAAGACAGTTCAATTATTGGGGGAAATTAATAATCTTTTATGTAAAAGATTATTATAATAATACATATGACACATGAGACCAAAAGATTATTTCTTTTTCTAAAAAAATGTGGTTTGCATTTTTCCAACAGTAATATCTAAAATTGATTTCCCAAATTGGAATTGGGAAGCAAGCTAAAATTAACCAGCTAAATAAACAACTACAAGTGCATTTATCAAAATAGAAGTAAATATTAATTCTGCAGTATGAGAAGGTTTTGTCATTCACAGAGTCAGCAGGTAAGGGTTTTTAAAACACTTTCTCTAATAATTGATCACTGAGTGCCACCCTAAGCACTCAATTTAGTTAATTTAACCAAGCTGAAACCACTTACCCAGGTTTAACCTAGAAGTTATTTTGGCACCAAACAATAGATAAAACCAAGCCAAAGCCCCATCTATGATAAGGCAATCTGTATTTACACAAGCTTAATGCATCTACAAAACATCATTTTTATATCCAATTCAGAGGGTGGCATGAACATCTGCTTTCACTTCAAGACATTAATTTTCAATTATTGAAGAAAAACAAAATAAATCCTGACAAATTACTGGTAACTGTAGAATCTTTTGTTACTCTATTAGTTTATAATAGTAATTTAGAAATCCAACTATTAACGTCCTACAAGAGGTCTCTGATTATTTTTTTGCACATGTCATCTGAAGTAATTCAGCAGTGAATGATGGTCTTTAACTTGCACTGATTGTTCACATATATTTTTGAAGAAAAACCAGGATGTCGTCTTCAAGGGACACTACTGTTACATTATAGTTGTTCTTTTTTGATTGCTTTAGGTATAGCATCACTAAAAATGTAATATTTCTATTTTCTTCACATTCATATTTAAACCTTTTGCATTACCATTCCCACTCTTTTCAATTTTTGGCCACGTTTATTCGTTATATTCACTGAGACCAATGGGAACAGGCCGCAATTAAAAGGTGTTTGCACACAGCCAGGAGTTTCAATCAGTAAAACCAGTTAAATACCACCCAGATCCCATCCAGGAAAGCATACCAGAGGGAGAGAGAGGCAGGAAAATGGGACTTGTGGAGTTCAGGGGACAACGCTGCTAGGCTTGTAGCAAAATACACAGGCAAAAATTAAAAACTGCAGGCTAATCCCTGAGGGCAGTGCTCGGTGTACTGCGTGGATTCAAATGCTCTCAGGGCACCAGCCCCACAATGAAACACCAACATCTCCAATTATTCCTAATCCCCCAAAAGCTACACTTGATAAAGAACAATCAAGAGCGTAATCTTATTTGATATGAGTTTTATCAATTTTAGCTGCTGCTTTCACTGTATCAATAAAATTCCACCGAAACTTGAATGAACTGTAAAATTAAAGGATAATCGCACAAGTCTCTTGTATTTGGCAATTATGATTATACTTGTCAAAATTTAATTTGTAGAATGTACTGTTCCAGTACCTTCAGGTTCTTCTCTATCAACTGGGAAAAAAGGAAAATTATATCTTTAAGACAAGTATGAAAGACATTGTTACTTCCACAGTCAACTCTGTAACTGAGCTCCGACATTGTATAATTGACTTTGCAAGCAGAACAACAGCAATATAACAAAGAAAATGTCAGTGTTTTCACAGCGCTAATCTATAGCACTAGGAGGGCCTCCTGCTGTCAGCCAGAGCTGACAATACAATAGCTTTCAAAGGGATATTACCATCACGCTTTTATTCTTGACATCAATCAAGACAAAGAGAATCCTTTTCACAAGACATTCAAACTCAAACCTTTGTATGAGCAGATAGGTAAAACAGCATTCCTTTAAAGAAGATCATTCATAGCAATCAACTAATTGGAACTCAGCAAATGGTTGAAGTATTTTTATTTACTTTGCAGATAACGAAGTAATGAGCAACCCCCCTTTTCTCTTCTTGACTGACACAAATGAGGTAGGTAGGGTGTGAATCAAAAGTTTCTATCAGCATTTTTTGCCAACAGAAAGCAAAAAAATATGACAGCAATTCTGCAACTTCAAGTAGGATAACAAATCTAGAGTTAATTAGTGCATTCTTTTGCAAAACAGTTTGATTACCAACACGTTTATGCACAAAATACCCCTGCAAGCTGACAGCAATTTGCAGAACTGTCAAATTCAGCAGCAAAAGTGTATGTGATGTTTAAAACCTTGTGCCAATGGGAGCCCAGTCCCCACGATCAGCAGTCCAGTAATTCCTCAATTACAATTACATGAGAGTGGAAACTTATGTGCTGCCATTCCCAGCACCGCACCTTACAGAACCACCTCCAAGTTGTAGCATCAGAAGCTCCAGTTTGACCAAGGGGAAGGAGGAAGACCTGCCTTCCTCAGCCTCCCAGGCAGACTGGGTGCCCCCTGCTCCCTACAGCAGCCAGCACCCAAACAAACTTGTAGGGACACTGGTGTTGACATCAGCCCCCATCACTTGTAATGGGCGACAGAGGGTGTGCTCTGACATTCACAACTGTGTGATGCTTCTGGGGTTCAGGACCACGTGGTTTTAACAACATTGAGTAAGGTACAACTCTTCCTCACAGAGAACTGAAGAAGTTCTCAGCAGCTGAGGTTACTGGTAGCAGGGCAAGAGCCTATACTGAAGAAAATTACTTTTGTGGGCTTTGTCTGTGATGTGACGTAAAGCTTCAGAAGAGGCCAGTGTTTTACTCCATCATTGCTACCGCCACACTGTCCCTAAACTGTGTATTTTGTAAACCAATAAAGACTCAACCCCTGACACTTTTACTCCATTCTCATTGATCTGAAACCACCTTCCTTTAAGCCAAGTAGAACTTTGTCCCCAGCCGCCAGCTTTGAGGTTAATATCTTCAAGTTTGCACAAACTAATGGTCAAAACAAATCAGTTTATTGTATTGCAAATCATAAATTCCATGTCAGGGGAAAGCCCAGGGCTACTGCTGGAGTTACAACTGCAGGAATTACTGCAAGTTTCTGTCAGGCTGAACGTGAGATCTGATAATACAGCACAGGAGCCACCTGACCTGCAGCTGTGCTGGCATCCAGTTTGGGTTTGCCATCACTTTGTTTTCAATAGCACACATCTAAGAGTTGTCAACATTCAATACTTCTGTCAAAGTCAATTACTTCATTAAAGTCAGCATTGCTCCAACTTAATGTGCAGGCAACTTGCCTCTTGCATGCAGAATAATCCCTTTCATCACAGGCACAGACTGATCCTATTTTAGTGCATAATCTTTCTGAAGGAAAAAGGATACACAAATCTCAGTAGTGGTTAATAAATAGCAAAGCTGCTATACAAAGTGAAATAAATACATGGAAAAGAGAAAACGGTAAATTATTTTAAGTCCTAAATGCTACACATATATCCACATAATTTATGTTTGTTTTCTTCTCAGTTGAATTGGGAAACCTGTGACCTCAGAGTGCCTTTATTTATTACACCTCAATTATTTCCATGGAAACATGTACTGTGGCAATCTACTGGGCTGGCAGCTCCCTAGACCACAAAATGTATACAACAGACTTTTTAAAAGCAGAAGATATGGATGAATAGAAAGAAAGATTTTCTTTATCCTACATGCACATATGAGCTGCCTCCCATTACCCAAAATTTCACCCAGATTCAGCTCTTTCCTTAGATTCTCTGTCAGGCAGCTCATGCTAAGACCTGTAATTTACAGCCAGTTTATGCTGAAGCTGAAAATACATTTTTTTGTGCCTAGAGACTGCAAAAATATTTAGAATCTTTAAAAACTGGGCTTTACCCTGCTCACTGTTGCAAAGACCTTCTAGATATTTCCATATCAGAAGGATAATGTTTCTCAGCTATGACTTGCCAGTAACCTACCTGCATCAATTCAATAAAAATGCCCTTGTAAATAGCGATCACTTCTGTATCAGAATTAGGGTAAAAAATTAAGTATAAAGTATCAACCACTCGCGAGCAATATTGCTGCCTAAAAAGTAATGAGGTAGAAAACAAATTACTAATAAATGGTAAATATCTAACATTATATGTCATGAGATGTCGAGGTTTACTGAGCTTCTAGAGCAAACTGTTCGAACTGGCATAGAACTACTTCCTGAATGTTCAATGTGACACTTCAGCACAGGAAAATATTTTTAACTCCAGAGGCCTGGCCACTAAATGTGATCCCCTCATCCAAGGGAAGTCGTGACCCAAGGCCTGCTCCACTGTTCTCAAACTGTGATTCTTTTAGTTTCAAACAAAGTATTTCCTAGCATCCCCTCGAAATAGCTCTCGCTCTGCCCTTTCTTCTGTCCACACGCTGTAACACTCATCTACCAATTACTGAAGTAACTCCTTTAGCAGATTGTCCTGGATTGCAGAGGATCTCAACGCCACGCTGTAAGCCTGCCCCACGGTATAATGCTAAAAGGTTCCCTTGGTTTGGGAAAAAGCGATTAAGGCATTTATACAAAGATGAAGGACTGACTTTACAGAAACTTGATAAACATTTAAAGCATATATGACTTACATTGCAATAATCTGTTAAAGAATGGATCTTTCATAAATAATGTAAAATGGCCCTGGATGGGGTTTCAATTCATTCTTTAGATGGTCGATTAACTGCACGCTAATTTTGTCCACCCACAACTTATTTAATTACAAACGCTTTGGATTTTTTGTTTCATCTTTTGGGCATGTGAAGTTCTGATCCTTTTGTGCTTCCTATAACAAAGCCCTCGGACCACTGAGTTTGCGACTTCTGCTTTGTGCAGAGGACAATAAAACCTTCCCCAACATCAGCTAAGCTCCTCGTGGCTGGGAGCGAAAGGCTTCGGGAATCACGCTTTCCTTCTCGCACCCATTCACTTGAAAGTCAAAAAGCTGGCAAGGCATGCAGTGCAGCGTGGGGCTGGTCCCGGCCCTCCTTTTACGTTTTGCCAGCAGCTGTTTTCTTACGGAGGTAAACATGAGGTTTTAAACACCCCTTCGCTGTGCGTGAAGAATACGCGTAGTTCAACGTTTAACCTTTATTAATATGGCCATTACTAAATCTGGCTATTGTTTCTTCAAACCCAAGCAAGTTCTCAACCCCTCTCTATCAAATCGGGTTTAATTCTCCCCTTCCTTCACCACCCTTACGCGCATTGGATAGCGGGAGCAAACAGACGGCGCTACTATTCCCAATCATAAAGGAACATTAATTTCAGGCTAACCGGCTAAAACACGAGTGTGCACATTCCTCCCCTTCCCGGCCCACTGATGCGCCGCCGCACCCGAGCATCACCGCGAAACTTTCCTCCCTCCCCGCCTCAACGATGCCACCGGCTCCTTTCATCAATTATCGCGACACGTGTCGCCGGCGACTCCGGGCCGACAGCGCGGTCCCCGCACGGCCTCGGAGCGACTGCGGGAGGGCGGATGACCGGCGTGGGGGTACGCCGTGGGCGCCGGGGGGGTCTCCGGCACCACCGGCCCGTACCAGGGGGGGATTCGCAATCCCCGCCAAGCCGGGCCCCGGCCCTGATTGGCCGCGTCGGGCGGCGGAGGCGGCGGCGGCTGCCCGGGGCCGGCCGGCGGCGACGGGGCCGGCGGAGGATGCCTTACCTTTCACCGAGCGGGGCTTGGCTTGCTTCCTCCTGGACATGTCCGGGTGCCGTGGCTCGTCCTCCTGCTCCTCGTCTTCCTCCCGTCCCTGCCTTCCCTTCCTCTCCCTGCTTTCTCTCTCCCTCCCCCCCCCCCACCTCCAAACTTTGCGAGGCGAAGCGGCAGCAGCGGGATCGATTATTTGATT
>VXAU01003785.1:969815-1029057 GCA_013399695.1 Formicarius rufipectus | reverse complement strand
GGCGACGAGTCCTTTTTTATGCTGGCGGCGGGGGCCGAGGGGCGGCCGCCCCGTGTCCCCGGCGCGGCGCGGCCGGCGGTGCGCGGCGCGGAGCTGGAGCTGGGCGGGCGGTCGGGTGGGCTCCCCGCGGCCGGCCGCGCTTGCCGCCGCCTTCCCCTGCACGCACGCACTTCGCGGAACAAGGTAAGTGCTTCTTTGCATCGATGCCGGGGCCGCTAGCTGCCTCCATGGGTTATTCGCTGGAAGGTGGCACCGCTCCTGCCTTCATTGCTGCCGCTGCTGCCGCTGCTGCCCTGGGTTTTTATTTTCTTTAGCTCTCGCCAGCCTCCCTCTCTTTTCTTTGTCCTGGCTCCTTTTCCTCCTCCTGATCTTGCTGCTGGGGCTGCAGTGCAGACACACATAATAAAGCCAGGCTTGGCTGGAAATGTAGCTGAGTCCCAGCAGGAGGATGTGAGGAGTGGAGTCCCGGCGGGGGAGCGCTCTGATCCCGTAGGGAGCCCCGCGCAGCCTGCGCCGATCAGACGGAGAGAGAGCCAACAGCACCGAGCCATGGACGGCCCGGGAAATACAGCGGCCGCCCGCAAAACGCGGACCGCCGCCGCGGACCGGACTCTGCGCGGAGCGGTGCGGAGCCGCCCGCCCGCATCCCCCGCCCCGCCGCGGCCGCTCCCGCACCGCGCAGCCCCGCCGAGGCAAACCGGGCAGGGCCGCCCTTGGTCTGCACCGGGGCGGGGGCAGTGAAATATCCCCCCCCGAGTGCGAACGGCTCAGCGGCCGCGGGAGAAGTCGCGGGAGGCTTTTAACACACACACACCCCCTTCGCTGGGGTGTTTGTGCAGAGCTGGGAGGGAGAGTTATTTACTCTGCCTCTCCTAAGGTGTTAAATTTAGCAGGAGCTGGAGCCGCCCGTGCCTCTCCACTGGGAAGGTTTCTTCTAGAAAAATCCGGACTGTTTTAAACTTGTCATCCCACGGAGTACTTGGTGCCAAGTTATGAATGAAATTACTCAGAATAAACGCTCCGTGAGTTTCGTCTTCCACTCAGACGGGGTTCGTTTGTTTCACGGAGCCTTTACTGCTGTATGTATCCAGAACTTCATTTAGCTTTCCCCAAGCAGCGTGCAAGGAAACTGTGTCTCCAAACATCCTCTCCTCTGCACGTGATGGGCCCGTGCCCTCACGAGAGCCCCGACAATCGTACGCCTGGACATTAAAAGGGAAGATGTCCTGAATGGAAGGAATATGGGCTGAGTTTTGCTAAGATCCTGTGAAAATAGTCCTGGCAGAGGGACCCAGGCCCCAGGACAGCAGGGAGGATGCAGTGCTCTGCCCAGCCTGCGGGCTCGGATCAAAGAGAGAGGTGCAGGGGACTGTGTGAAGGCACTGCTCCCCTGCTAGTGATCCGCACCTGCAAAACATCTTCCTCTTTTCTTTTTTTCCCCACACCAAAAGAAACCAAAACAACTCAGGAATGAGTCTGTCATTTGATCAAGTGAGTTCAGTATAGTACTGTAAATATTTTTTTTTTTTAATGCAGCACCACATTTGAATAGATGTTTAGTGGCGATTTTCTGGTTTCTTAAGGTTTGACAGAAACTATTAGGTTTATTAATGTCATAATAAAGGTTTACGATTCCCTCCTACTGTATGATTCCAGATTACCACAATAGACTGGGCATACAGGAAAAATGGTTTCCTTTAACACCACTAGAATCAAGATACACTTCCTCCACCTCACTGCACTAAGTAGTAAATTGGGCATTCAGAAAGGCTAACACAGGACAAGGATGGATTGCTAAAGAACCCCTGGTCCCAATAAAAAATAAGGATAACTCTAGTTGATGGAGATTCACCACTACAAAAGCCACTGTGATAGCAGTTTCTATAAAGAAATAAGGAATGTTGACAAGGAGGACAAAATGCTGTGATATGGATATTCTGAAAAATGCAGGATCTTGGTAAATTTGGTCAGCATGACCCTAGATTCATATCCATTCAGCATCAGAGTTGGATCAGGAACTGAATTACTTCTGTATCCTTGTCTTATTGGAGAGGCGTAATCCCCAGGCTATCAAATTGTTTCTGTTCTCTCACTGGCCCAATGAATATTTAATTATTCTTACAAAGCAGAACAGCTTCAGCAGGACAGATTCTCATCCCAGAATGTGCTAGCGGTTGGGCACTCTCAGAGGAGTTCAGAGACCCAAATTCAAATCCCCATGCAATCAGGCAAAGAGGGGATTTCAATCTTAGTTTTACACATTCCACTTGGCAAGTGATTCCCAAGCCCCACTGCCACCCTGAGCCCCTTTGCTATCCAACCCTCTGCTCCCACATTTTCTGTACTTTTTATAAATAATTTTGCAACACAATATTAAAATGAACCATTTCTACAAGTTTTTGCCCTTTTTAAAATTCATTGAGAAATCTCTTTTTTTTTTTTTTTTTTTTTTTTTCCCATTTTCTCTCACCAGAAGGCCAGTTAGGAGGTTTATTTGCAAGGCCCTGTCTGGTTCAAAACAAGGTGAGGAGCCCTGGTCTGAGCATCCCCAACTCCTCCATGAAAGTAGTTCAAGTTCACTCTCACCGTTGTCCTCAAAGCAGCAGCACCCTTGCAACCACTGCCTTCTAGGCTGGCATTTATTGAAAAATATCCAGTTTATAGCTGGAGAAAGTGGAAAGGCATGTTTGACATAAAAAAATGAATCACACACATAAATCTGTCTTTAAATGTGGCACGCACATATATGATTATTAATTCATCCCTCTCTATTATCTTCAAACCCAGCAATACACAGATTTCCTCCAGGCCCTGCTCTGTAAGTACATCTCTGCTCCACAGAGTTTTCCAACATGTGCCTAAATGCTTTGCTGCTCTATTGTCACAACATGTCATTTGTGCCTCTCCTCCAGATACATGTATAGGGAGTTTATGTGGTCCCACAACCGCTCTTGAGCAAAGAAAGCCCCATAACCCTGCTGAGCCCCCCAGGGAAATGCAGAGTTCACTCATCCAAGCTCTCTTCCCAATACCAGAACTTAAACTGATATTGTCATTAAAATAGATATGTTCCAAGAGCACTAATAACAAGGGAAGACTTCACAGGCTTTCTTAAAATATTTAAGGCAAATGACACCAGCTTGTGTGCTAATTTAATAAAAATACATTTAATAATTTAATTATGGTAATTTCAGAATACAATAAAAATACGTTTTGGATCTCTTATCAGTCTTGTTCCCTCACAGATGCCTTTTCCTTTTATTCTGGGGAATTTTAATAAAAGCACAAAGCCCAGAATGCAGAACTGTTCTCACTGGGAGAGAGCCAAGAGCCCTCCTGCAGCTTCAAGTGACATCTATGTCTCATCAGGTCGCTGGGGCAATTTGGATGCCGGATTCCCTACTTGTAACCCCTTTTGGGACTGTCATTGTTCTATATTATACGTGACACAGATCCTATACTATACACAACACAGCTGCTGGTGAGAGGGAACCAGTCCTGAGATGCAGCAGAGCCCCGCAAGCTCAGCATGGCTTGTCTGAAGATGGGATTTGCTGGTGGAGGCATCCACCACCTCCTCTATCAAATTCCCCATCCAAGCCCCACAAGGCTGACATGGAGGCACCAAGCCCTGATCTGCAGGGCCATGGTGGTCCGCGTGCCTCCACTCACTGCCATGCTTCTTCTCAAAGACATCAGCACTTCTATGAATACATTTCCTTTTCTAGGGGAAACTGATACACAGTCACTTTTCATGCCAGCTAACTCAAGGTGATTTCACTTTGCTCTCTTCTGCCATGTGCATGCACAGTGAATGTTATTTTTAAAGTTTGATGACATTTTCAAGAAGATACTACCCATAGCAATAGTGACAAGGAGCTCTTTTCTCTTTGGAAAGTGGTTACACCATCCCACTCTCTTGGGATACTATTCCATCCACCCCAGACGGAGAGTGTCCAGAATATTAGCATTTTGGCAAGAGTTTTCCCAAAGCAGTTGTGTATAGGGCAGAGAGCCGGCATATCAGGTAGTCCCACCCTGGCAGCATTAAAGGAAACTGATAGTTTGGTCTTTCTCTGGAAAATGCAGGCAGGACTGTCAACTTCTCTACAGCATATAGATTTATCGTTGTTCAATACTGGGAGCAAAACCCTATACATTTCTACATATAGACAATTATTTTGAAAGTGTTTCAGAATCAGTTTGAAATTACAAGTTACACAGTCATGTAAAGAAAAAAAACCAAAACAAACAAAACAAACCCACACAACTTCATGAAAGCAGGGAAGTTCAACAAGGACTAAGGGAATTAGGCACCCAATGGACAAAGCCTGCTTTGAGAAATCCAGCCTCAGTAAAGATTTAAACTTTCTAAAGTCCAGAAGAGGAATACCTTCAACACATAAAAGATGGATCTGGTGAACACCCGCAACCAGGCAGCAGAAAGATCTCTTTAATTGTGAAGCAACCAGTAACAGAGTCAACCTCAAAGAATATATCATACACATAGACCTAATTAAGAGATGCTGCATAATATGTAAGCAATGTGGCAAAATGGACATGCCCTAGAAAAAGCCATACTGCACCTCAGATCAGAGGGTGCAGCTAAAAAGACCATACAAAATGGGAATTGAGCAGTACCAAGGCCTGGTGTCCAAGCCTCACCAGCCCTCATCATGGTAGGAACTGCTCTGGCTGAGGTTTAACAAAGGTGGGCAAATAGCTCTCTGGATGTGCAAAGGAATACAGGCACATGTGTGAAACTATAAAGGACTGGATTATTTCTTAAAAGAGATAATGTTTTCAAAGCACACAGCACAATGCAATCATTCAGTAGAGAGTCAAATGTCACAGTGGATACAGCTGCAAGACAGTGTCGCTCTTTATTTACAGTAAAATGTGTCAAATAGGGAACACAAAGGCATCGTCAGGATAAACATGGGACTGGAGCACACAAAGGCAGGCGGCATCCACAGCGCATCAGACAACCTGAATAAAAGCCCCGACTACAATACCAGCCCAGTTTCTATGGTGCTCTTGAGTTAATGCCTCGAAACACTTTACATAAATAAATAACTGGCATCCCACATTTTAGTCATAAGAGAGGGCTGACACAGCCTGAAATTCGGGATACAGAGCAGCAGAAACTAGAGGTGCTCCAGAGGGAGGATGTGCACAGAAAGGAAAGGCTTCACTTGAAGAATTGTTGGTGTGTCTGCAGGCAAGATCCAGCCAGAGCGCCTGAGTTTACACTTTGGGAAGTTACAGTGAAAAGGGATTGAGATGTTATCCAAGGGCAATGAAAAACAAAGGGAAAGTTTCACTGTGAAGCACATGTTTCATGTGCATGCATGCCATGTACGCCAGTATTAGTATTCATACATCTCTAATAAGCACAGTGATTTTAAATTCTTTTTCACTTGTGTATGGCTCTTCTATCAATCATTTTTCCTTGTGTTAAAGAAGACATACAATAATCTCAAACCAAGACAGAGTAAGTGATGCAGTTAGTGACATTTTTTGGAAAATACCATCATAGACTGGAGCTGGATTTAGCTTAAATATCACAAAATACCCATCTGTAGATGAATTGCACACACCTCCCCCTCCAGTTACAGTAAAAGTCATTACTGGTTAACAGTGCTAAAGACATAGGCTGTGCAATACCCTACAAATACAAGCAGGTATTGTTTCCTTCCAGAGTTCACCAAGCAAAGTATTCATTTTAGCCTGTATTCCAATTAGATGCCGCAGGAAACGGTGTGGGAGTCAGGCAGAGGATCTGTACTTCATGACAAAACCACCTTTAGCACTAAGAATTTTCCAGGCTCTGCATCTGCCTTATCAATATTACTGTAATGATAAATCATTATAATGTTACTTAATAACTTACACTGTGTAGTATAATAAAGTATCATGTTTCCATATTTTTATCACAGCTCAGAGAAAGTATCTCTCTGTGATCAACATATCCTGGGTTCCTTTCATTCCCTCTGAATGTGGGTCTGTACTGCTGCTCAAAGGACAGAAGGAATACAAAATACTTTCTTCATTTGAATTAGTTAAAAGCGGGTGAAGCCCTGGTGAAGGAAAAGTGATCGGTGGCCCTGGGGTGAGCTGGCCAGTGAAGGTATGCCACAGGCTCTCTCCAGCCGCTGACGCCAGTACAGGCCCCGTCCCTCAATCTCTCCTTGATGTCTACTCAGCTCTGCAAGCTCCGACAAGGCATTTCTGCAATGAGGATGGGTCACTGCATCTCTTTCCCCGTGAGAGCAGTTCGCTGTGCCCACTGAGACCCCTTCTTATCAGGGCTGCGATCAAAGAGCTCATTCACTTTACAGGGCTTTGTTACTCGGGTGGAAGCTCCCCTTGTACTTAGCAGGCATCTTCACTGCTGTCTGATCAGCAGCGATGGCAAAAAAACCACGATCTAGGATTTGTAATTTTCTTTACATCTCTGCCAGCACTGCTGACTAGGATAACGTTGAGATACGGAGACAGAAAGTGAGCTGAAATGACAAGTGGAGAAGCCGCAAGGTCAGCACCGGGAGCTTAACAAGGGGCTCCAGGAGCTCCAGGGCAAACCTTAGCAGCAGCCTTCAAGGCTGTTCACTCTCCACCACAACAAAGCCATTTAAACGCACTCTTTAAGCTGAATGCTGTGTACTTTTACATAACTGAAGGAGAACAAACACCCCATTAGCAGATAATTAGCACTTGGACTCAGAGTACTTATTTAAGGTATTAAGGATCGACCTCCAGCATTAGGAGTGACTCATGTCCTCCATATATTCAGCCATTCTTGTTTCTTTTTATTATTATAAATTTCTGTGCCATGTATCTGTGTTATGTTTATGAGATGATCAGAATTACACTCCAGAGACAGAAGATTTCTCCATCTCGAGAAAAGGTTTAGCAACTGTTCCAACTCGCAGTCGAGAAGTCCCGTTCACACTAGCGCGGGATCACCTCTCGAAGCGGATGGTGGATTTTCCTAGCCATTAAGCCCGGTCCCAGCAGGGGTTAGGAAGTGCTGTGAGGCCTCGGGGCAAACTCACCCCGGGAACTGGAGCTGGCTGGCAGCACCCACACCATGGAACTCAGAATGTGGTATCCAAGACTGCTAAACCGTCTGGACCAGGTTCCCACCCGCAAGAACAACCTGTCGCCAGAGTCCAGGCTCTTACAAGCATCTTACACGGGTAGGCACAACTTGTCTAAAAATTCCTACATTTCCAAAGGCTTTCGCTCCACTGGTATGCTGCTAATAGAATAGCAGGGAGACGCAACCTCTTCCTACCTCTGTTTCCTCATAACCAAATAGAAATAGTAATACTTGATCACACTTCCAGTCCTGCCAGCATCAGTCAGCCATCTACCACTGCTACTGCTTCTTTAAAAAGTGTGCACCTTTGCACCAATACCTTCTCACCTCTGAGATTGTCTCTGCCATGAAAACCCATCGCTGGCACCTTTGACACGCTGCGGTATGAAGCTGGTGCTCAGAACTGCAATATAATGTGTCCCAGATCAGCCTGTCTATGCCCAACATGCCCCTCCCAGGGGACGCTGCCTCTGCACCCCCAGAGCTGTTCACGAGGCCAGGAAAGCAAAGCCCAAACAGTGGCTTCACATTAAATCAAAGAACCTTGAGGACGGGCAGCCGAACTTCTGCTGTCACCTCCTCTTCCAGCTCCTTCCCACTGCACCGAAGAAAACTGAAACACAAATCAAGTCCTATTCTACAAAATCAACAGTTTCCACTTTCTTCTTTTCTGTGTCTGCTTTTAGTCAGTAATTACGCAAAAAGACACAGCGTACTGTGTGGTGCTATTGATTAACAAACCCCACAGCTGCACAGGCAGACCCGCAGGCATTTTTGAAAGAGGCGTTTTAAAGAAAGTTTTTTCTATAATATTGAGATATTTATGGTGCCCCCCCGCCTCTGATTTCATGTGATAGAATAGATGAGCTTGTGGTGGGGAGCAGGTGGCAGTATGAGGACATGCAGGTTTTATTCTTGTAAAAAACTTCACAAGAAAATTATCTCCATTATTGAATAGACAATTATCTCATCACAATTTAATAATAATGCCAAAAACCCAGGGAAAAGATCTCATTCTGTCTTAAGTTCGGTAAGATTTGTCAAGTAGTTTTTATAGAATCTGCCTGCGTTTCTACAGATCTCTTGGTTTCATCACTCCAGATGGGTCTAGAAGGGTCACAGAATATTTTCCTATTATCTACCCCACTGATGTCCTCTTTAAATCCTATGATTGGCAGTGTTTATTCTTCTCTTATTAGGACTCCTTTCTTAGATAAAAAGGAATAACCCTTATCAGCAATAAAGCTTACAAAATAGGGCAAAATAGGAGAGTCCAGAAAGTTTAAAGAGAGTTGGGCTTGTTTACTTTCATTTTTAAATCCTAAAGCATGTTTTTAAATGCAGCAGTGTAAATTCTCAAAGTAAGTATAACAAGACTACATTAAAAAAATTGTCCTGCTGTTTATTTCATTTGGCTATCTTGCTATGTTTCTCAATATTGTTGTTGTGCCCTCCAATCATGCAACGAATGCCCAGGGTCTCGGTGAGTGGCGTTTCCCGGAGGCGGGCACAAACATCCACGAGGGCTGTGAAAAACTCACACCCCTGAAGCCCGCACGCTTCTCGGGGCAACCACCACTGCTGTCTTAGGGACCAGACTCTCGGGGAATGCCAGGTGGACCCAGGCTTTCTCGGACCGGCAGTGCCATGGGAATCCAGCTGGCATGGCACGGTTCCGGAGCGCCGGGGCAGCTCGAACATCGCCACGCCGCTGCCGGGCACGGTGGGTGCGGCGAGGACGGCTCTGGCTGGCGGCAGCGCGGCTGAGATCCCAGGGGAATGCCGAGCGCAAAGCGGCCCTTGGCTGGGGAGTCATCTCCGCTCGGGGAACAACACGATGCCAGCTCCCGGCATGTGTTCTCGAAGAGGGGGTAAAAAAAAAGACATCTCGGTGAAGCCGCGCCGTGGGAAAGGAGCCCGGTGCCTCGCTTGGGAGGCCGTAGCTCTGGTGCCGTGCCCAGCCCCGGGGTAGCAGCTCGGAGGGGCTCCCGGCGGCACAGCCGGGGCGCGGGGGCCACGCTGGGAGCAGCTGGACAGGCCAGGAATTCCTGCCGGCGGCCGGCCCGGCGGGGCATAGCAACGGGAGCCGGGGGAGGAACGGGAAAGCAGCGGGAGCTGTGAGAAAGCGGGCGGCGGCGCGGGCGAGGCAGGGGACGGAGCGGGGGCGAGGAGGAGGAGGAAGCGGAGGTAGGGGCGGCCAGTGCCGGGGGCGCGGCGGCGGCTCGGGCTCTCCCGCCGGGCACGGCCCCCAATCCGGGGCAGCCCCACGCAGTTCTAACCCGCAGGTTTGCGGCCGGTCGGGTTCGTGCCAGCCGGCTGCCCCGGGCTCGGAGCGACACGCACCGCGCTGCCCAGAGCCCTCCGCAGCGGGGCCGGGGGCTCCTGCGGGCCCCCGCCGCTCCCAGCCCGGGGCACACACTGAGCGACGCCCCCCTCGCCGGGTTGGGCTGCCCGCCCCTTACAGCGCCGCGGTCGCAGCCGAGGCTGTGCGGCAGCATCGCCCCCGTGGGCACGCCGGGCTGTGGAAGCGCCGGGGCCGCGGCAGCTCCACGCACTGCTCGAGGTGAGCCGGCCTCGGTGGGGGCAGGCCTTGTGCTGCCAGCCAGGTTTCATGTCAGAAAGGATGTTTTACTGCACGAGTTTGTTCTTCTGCATGAAGAAAATATTCATCAAACTGCAGATGAAAGACAATAGCTGTACAGATACATTAAATATCTAGTTACTGTTCAGTAAATAATTAATAAAGTTAATCTGTTTCACCGTACCCTGGTCAAGTGATACCCTTACAACACATCAATAGCAATAAGACATAACATTTAAATGAATCTTTTCTTTGCTGTGTGATCATTAATAACCAACAGCTGGACACTCCCAGTACCATAGGCCAGCAAAAACAAAGTTTCGATTATATCAATGATTCGGGTTTTAGTTTGTTGTTAAATGCTCCTGAAGTGTCTGGCCTATCTAGCAGGCACATAGGCTGGGGTTTCCCAATTAATTTAGGGAAGCTAAATGCCAAGCTTCTGTTGACTTCCAGTGGAAACAAATTCCCAGCAAGTTCAGGCTTTTCAAAACCTCAGCCTTCATATTTTTAAAGTTGTACATACATAATGCCAGATTTTTAACACTGTCCTAATTTTAGCTGAGAACAGGATCCTCTCCTATATAAGAAAGGGAAAAAAGCACAACCAAACAAAAGAACCCGGTTTAGGAACTGTAATATACAAACATTGCTTATTTGTATAAAGTTTACAGAAGTTTGTATGAAGTTTAAGAAACCATCACTACAATTTCTGTTTCAGCATTAGCAGACATCTGCACCTGAAAGAGTTCTCAGCTGGAGGCTACTGCAGGGCTGTGAGTCATTTCAGAAGGTAGCAACAACTGTCCTGATTTCCTCAGGAGTTAAATTTAAATAGTTCCCAACACACAGCAGTTCTGGGGGACTTGGAGAGGGAGATTTGCCCCCCGCAGGGTGAGACATGGAACAGGGTGCTGGTGTTCCTCTCAGGCCATTTGCCGCACTGCCCTCCATGGCCACACACATGGGGGCCTGAACACCAACCCCTTGGAGAAAGCAACCAAAACTGAAACCAGGACACTGAGTTTTCTGCAGACCACCACCCTCCAGCTACCCCGAGGCTTTCAGTGGGGTCAGCCACACCTGCTGGCTGCTGCCTCAGGCACTGCCATGAAGGGAGGAAAAGATGGCTTGTACCTCTGAGCCAGTGACACCAATCCTGGGATGGCCTGTGGATGTCATCCCTCTGCTCTGTTCTAGGAGGGTCACATACCCTGTCCAACATCGCCACAGGGCTACTGTCACAGTCAGGGTGGCATCAGAGCAGGGGTTGTTCCCAGGCACTCTCTGCAGCTCCTCCAGCTCCTGGGAGATACTAACATCTGTGTGAAGTTTGCCTTTTCAGGGTATTTTTTGCAGTTTCATGCCCAATGACCACAGGAAAAAAGGCAGCCTAGCTGGTTGGGAACAGGTCACCGAGACATAGTGACCACTTGGGTGACGAGCCAAGGCTTGCCAAGGCAGCCAGTGCCAGAGCTAACCATGACATGCCCCTAAACCCCAGGCCATTGCCCTGCTACCAGCCCACCCTTGCCCTCTTAAGTGAACTCTGACTGTGTGTGAGCAGGCCCCCAGTGCAGCCTATCCCAGCTGTGACGCTCTGCTCGCATGGTGCAGACGGCCACCCCCAGCACTGGGCCATGCTGGGGCAGCCAAACTAAAGAGCTGAAGGAGGAAGAACACAAGAGCTTTGTAGAAATATGTATTTTTACATGAGAGTCCTTCGTATGTACAAAAAAATCTCACCCTGCTGTGATAGGAGAAAAAGAAGTCCTGTGGGCATTTCAGACCAACCTATTTCATTGATGCCAACTGCCAGATTCAACATGCAAGCCAGCTTGAAAAATAAGAGGCTGGGAAGGAGGAAAGTATCCATGGTAAGCACTTGTCAGGCCCATTGGTCACATTGCTCACATTGCTCTTGGCTGGGGATCAGAAATAGAGGTGGGCAAGTGATAGGGAAGCAAAACAAAGATGTCTGTAATTTGGAGTGGGTTTTGCCAACTCTGCCTGGGGCTGTACTGTACCTGCCTTTCCCTTACTGTCAAATGACCTGAGCATTCATGGACAAAACAGTACCAGCAAACATGTTTTGGATGGGGAAAACATCCGTGGCAACTGCTGCCTCCATTTGCACATCTGAGTGTACACTCAGAACACGGCCGCAGAAGTCCTGGCTGGACCTGTTCGCAACACTGCAGGCTTTACACAGCCAGCCACCCTGTATGGCTGTGTGAAATATTCATGTAATAGTCCAGTGTACAATTTCAGGAGATTTCAAAGGATTTCAGAATAACTGTGTATCAAAAAACATGTATAAAATGAACTCTCAAGAAAAACGTGAAAAATTTAAACCCCAAGTCATTAAATATTGACGGTGACGTATTTGCTAAGCTCTAATCAGCATCTGAAGAGAACTGATAAATGCTACTTAGGAGCAGTTTAAACAGCAGGATGGGTCAAAGTAAAAAGAAAAAAATGAAATCTCAGGGTATCAGCAGTCAGTACAGGGAATTACTTGTCCAACAACAGGATTTTTTTTTAAGTTGATATAAAAGAGTTTCCCAGATAAATACAATGGGCTCATTCTGATGGCTGTTTCTGGAGGTGCAGACACCAAAGTTCTCTCAGGAAGAGTCGGAACTTCAGGTGCTCCCTTCAGGGACACACAGCAAGGAGACACCTTGCCGCCCTCACAGGGTGTTCTCACCCACCCCCACCTGAAGAAACTGGCGCCTTTGATGTCACTGCCTCTCCAACACTGTCAGAAGTTGGTACAGACATGCACGCATGGAATAAGGCTGCAGAGTCCTGTTTCACTACGAAACCATGCTGCAAATCCCTCTATTTTTATTTGGCAGAAAATAGGCTCAGGCAGGCAGGGCACAGAGGACCAGAGCAATACCAGCAAAGATAGGAGCTGGAGCACAGTCAGAAGTTAGTCTCTGGGGCCGAGAGAGGTGTGAGCAGGTTTTTGGTGAATATTCTATGGCCTGGGGGCTGTGCCACGGGACTCAGACTGTGACCACAAGAAGTGCAGTTACCTCTACAAGCTGCACATTTGAGTTTATGCCACGAGGAAAACAATACTCTTGAATCACTCTGCCTCAGTTTCACCACTGAGCAAATGGAGCCAATAACTGCTGTGTCTCCCTGGGGAATCCTCCATGACTTAGGCTGTATTTGGGTCATAAGAGACTTCAAACGTCCTTTGAGCAAAAGCACTGAAGTGCTGCAAAATACGACAGGCACTGGTAGACAGTGACCTGGCAGTAAGGCATGCCAAAGCTACGAAATTCTTTTAATCTTCCCTCCCCAGCCAATGCTCTCAAGCCTGCAATCATTTTGCAGATCTTCCTTGAACTCTTCCTTGCCCTTGGCATTTTTTTTATACAAAATGGGATGCCCAGACCCATCATTCTTTAACCCCAATGAGATGCCAACACACCCAGGTGGTCTCAATCCCCAGCCCCACTGGCACCCTCCTCTCCCTGCACTTGTGTGGTGATGAGCTGTGTGTCCCTCAGGAGTCCAAGACCTCAAATGAGGAGGGAAAAAAAGGCTGAAAGTGACAGAAGAGGCTTGGACACTGTCAGAAGCCAACCCATAGAAAATTCTGGCAAAGAGTTAGTTACTAAATATTTTAATATCAAATAAAACTGATGTTTTAGAGGGCTCTGGTCCACGGTTTTTGTTCAAATTAATGTGCATCCTCTAATACATACCTCTGCAGCCATAAACGCAAAACACGAGAGGGACAGAGAAAGAAAAATCTTGCTGAACAAGGGAGTTACATACTGTAGGAATGCAGGAGCCTGTGATCTACGTTATTTCTTTGCTTAAGGCCACCTAGCAACAGCGCATAGGTTAATCCTCCACAGACTGAACAGACAGCATCAGCCAACAGGAAAACAAAACATCTCCACTCGAAAAAAATCAGAACAAGAATTACCCATTTGCAAAAGGGTTGTAGAAACAGGCAGCAACAAATAAGAGGTATAACTGATACTCCTGCAAAGGGAAGATTTCCCTGTAAATAGAGTTATTGTCTACCTTGATATTAAAAATACAAAAAGAGCTTTGCAGCATTTACAGAAAACCTCTGTGGGAGCTGCAGGAGCCCTGCTCCACAGGGAGCTGGAGAGATGAGCTGGACCATGGTCAAGGCTGTTTGCCATCTTAGAGAGCACCTTTAAATGATAAATAGAGTGTCCTCTAAAACAATAAATAAACCTCAGGAGCCATAACCCTTCTGCCAGGGGTAAGCAGCACCTGCAAGGGCAGGTTCTGATCTCTGTGAGATTTTTTTTGGATGTTAGGACATACCATCACTTTCTTAAAGCCATTGTTCGCAGCAACTGATCCCCCCCGCTTCTTTGCAGCTCTGCCAAGCTCCCCCACACCAGGACATTCTGCTAAAGGGGCCTGGAAATACAGAATTAACTCACCAGGAGATTCCCACTGTGCCAGGACTGCTCCACACAGCTGCTGTGCCCTGGAGAAGACACCCTGCAGGGCTTTCTGGCCCCAACACCCACTGGGCCTGCAGAGCGTGCGCTTTGGCTGTACACAGGGTGTCCTTGGCAGAGCTGCAGCCCAGGAGCCATGCTGTCCCCTGACTCTGCCCCTGCCTGTGCCATCCCTCTCACTGCCCCCAGGGGCAGCCACCAGGGATGAGATCTTGGAGGAAAAAAACAGCGGCAGGCCACTGCTCCTTGCCAGCTTGCCTGCAGTGACTCTGCCTACTTTCCCACTGCCCACTTTCCTGCCCGCCCCAAGCTGAGTGTCACCTGCCGCTCACCAGTGCCAGCACAGCCGGCACTGCCCCCAGGGCAGCTTCTGACCCACCTTTTCCAAGGGGTCTTTGCAGCACAACACATCTTCCTGCGCCCACCAATGTGGTGCCACACATACCTGTGTGTCTGGGAAGTGATTTATTAAGGGGTTTATTGTTGTTCCTTTTCTGCTGTTCACCAACAGATGGTAGCAGCACTGCTGCTGTCATGCCAGGCCAGGAGCTGCTCGCAGGAGGTGATGACTTCTGCTCTGAAACTTTTCCTATTTGATGAAAAGTCATGCTTGACCATCTCCTTCCACCTCACGAGCTGCATTTCCAGAACAAGTTCAGAGGGTAACTTATCTCCCAGCACAGCATATCCCCAATTCAAAGCTCTAGGGAGGCACGTGGGCAGTTTTTGGGGTTGACTCTGTTCACTGAGGCTGGTGAATCAAGACATGCTCAAGTGCACCATCAGTGCCTGGGCAGGGCACCCCAAACCTCCTGGTCTGCATGAGGCTGCAGCAGTGCATCCTGCCTGCCTCTGCCCACAAGCCATTCCCAAATAGTGAGCAACACACAGCTCAAAGATGGGCACCAGCAAGGCCCAAATTAATTAATTCATGTATTACTTACAAATTTAATTATTGGACAAGATCCAGTAATTTTGTGCCATTGGCTGCACTGTCCACGTGCACCGGACAGGGCCCTGAACCACTCACTGCCTTTGCTGGAAGAACACCAAAGGCAGCTGGAGTTTTGCCTAAGCAAGGTCTGGCTAAGAGGGAGCTAAGTGCAGACCTCAGGATTTGGTCTGTGGCAAAACTGCTCTGTGGAAGAAAAACAACCAATCAGACAACTCTGCTCCAGAGGCTTTCCCTAATTCTGTAAAGTGCTTTGAGGTTTGCAAGCGGCTCTGAATAATCAATAACACCATTAACAAAAAGGTGGCTGAATGGCAGCTACCTCTGATTAAAGTAGAGCCCTCCATGTATTGCACCAAACAGGCATGTAGCCATTTCTCTGATCAGGAGCAGGTCTTTCCTAGTATCATATAATTCATGGTAAAATTGCAGCAATAAGGCAGACTTCCTTACAGCTGTTCAGAAGTCTTTGGAGGCTGCCATTATACGTCACCTTTTTAATGCTTTATGTATTACAGCTTTATTTTCACCTAAGGCTGTGATCCTAAGCTTCCTCACAGCCTTATCTACAACTCATATTTCAAAGCCTAATTTTCCTGCCCCCAAATGTAGAATAAAATAGTTTGCAAAAAGGGCTGCAAGGAAGCTGCAAGTTCTGTGGTTTTATAGCCCTTCTCCATGAGATCTGTATAGGCATATTCCTCACGGAGCAAAAAACTTCCCAGAGAAGTACTGTAGCTTGAAGATATTTCTTGACCTGGCATACACTCTGTCCACCCCAGCTGGTGGAGAGATTATGAAATTTTAATTGGACTGAGAGCAAGATATCACTATAATTGGAGCCCAAGTGCCTGCATGATCCTGAGAGCTAGGACTTGCTGGAAATCCTCAACAGTCACTAGTGGCCTCAGTGCCTGAACATGCCTGTCCCCCTGCACAGAGGTGATGCACATCCTCTTCTCCACTTAAGCTGCAACCACTAGTTCCCTTGCAGGAATAAAAGATTTTGCAAAATAAAAATGCCTAGGTCCATCCAGGTTTCCACCTCCCCTGTGGTGACACTAGCAGCAGCACAAAAAACCATGAGATTGTCCTAGCTCATCCTATCACAAGCTTTTGGGAACATATGTTCCTTGTCACAAAATGACTCTCTGCTACAGTGCTGGCAGTGAACTCTCACTCCACTGAGCTGTGGTCCCCTTCTGCAGCCCGGGCTGGCTGGACAACCCTATTTGGCTGTAAGTGCACAGCAGTCCCAAGGCAGGTACACCTTGCCCTGCAGCACAGCATCTCAGGTTGACACACTGACTGGTTTTGTACCACTATCTGGTGAGACATAAACCAAGCACTGACTTCCATCCCCTCCAAAAGATATGCAGGGCTACTGGTTGGAAAAGACAGGCATGCTGAAGGAATGCAAACAGTGGGATTATTCATTATTCACAGAGATGCTTATCCCATAGCATGTCGCCCGGCTCCACATAACCATGCAAATCACTCAGCTAAGTCAGTGATCTAACTGTAGACCCCACAGCTCAGGGACTCAGATGATCCCAGAAGGACTGTGTTTAAGCATTCATGCCCAGATGACACTTGCTCCCACACATACTTTTTAAATCTTTGCCAGACATGGTGAGAGATCATTCTGCATATGTCACATATAAAATAATATCTCTGTTTTACCAGGAAGCCCACACTGAAGAATCTTCAGGAAAACAAGGTGGCACTACAAAGTAACAGTCTGAATGCATAGCAGAGATCTTTTTTTTTTATCTAAAGGTCAAAGCAAACCTCCCTTGCATAACGTGTTATTTTTTCCTAGGTAAGTCCAAATCCAAGCTCCGAGGTAGCCAAGTGCTCCCCTTCCTAATAGGCATCTGCTCACAGAGCAGCCTGCTGTGCTCCCCACTCTGGCCATCCTTGCTGGGAAGGGCTTATCCCATTACTACTGCTGCAGGAAATCTTTACCCCTGACACCATCACTGTGGAAGTGGCTCTTGGTGAAGCTTCATCACTTTACAGCACAGCTCAGCAAAAGTTTTGGCTTCTTTTCTCCATGAGGCCGTAAAACCTCAGTGGGCAAATGGTCCCAGGTCAGGGCAAGGAACCAGCTTTGCCAAGTGATTTGGTTGTCAATAGTCTTTATCTATATTGGTGTGAGGGACAGGAGATCAGAAACTCCTTGGCTCTCTGTGGTTGCTGTATGGAGGCCCTTTTCCACATGGCCTGTGCTGTTCATGGGACAGGCTCTGCCACCAAAGGCTCCAACATTACTGATGGGCTGTACAGGTCATTCAGTGTCCTAAGCAAAGGAGTTTTCTTGAAAATACAACAAGGAACTGAAGAGCAGAAAGACAATTTAAAGCGTTTGCATTGGGCAGGTGTCCTCGAGCACAGTTTCTGCTGCAAGCTGCTGTTTTGAAACCACTGGGCAAGTTCCCGGTCCTGACTAAAGACAATGGCACCAGTGGGGCTTGTTTTGGTCAGGTCTCTGGAACCAGTTCCAGAGCATGCTTGGGGACTAAGGATGAAATTTAATTTGGTGTATGTGCCTGATCTCCTTCAGCATCAGGATTATTAAATAGAAAAAGAAAAAAAAAAAAAGAAAAAAAAAAGAAAAAAAAGAAAAAAGAAAAAAAGAAAAAAAGAAAAAAAAAGAAAAAAGAAAAAGAAAAAAAGAAAAAAAAGAAAAAAGAAAAAAAGAAAAAAAGAAAAAAAAAGAAAAAAGAAAAAGAAAAAAAGAAAAAAAAGAAAAAAGAAAAAAAGAAAAAAAGAAAAAAAAAGAAAAAAGAAAAAGAAAAAAAGAAAAAAAAGAAAAAAGAAAAAAAGAAAAAAAGAAAAAAAAAGAAAAAAGAAAAAGAAAAAAAGAAAAAAAAGAAAAAAGAAAAAAAGAAAAAAAGAAAAAAAAAGAAAAAAGAAAAAGAAAAAAAGAAAAAAAAGAAAAAAGAAAAAAAGAAAAAAAGAAAAAAAAAGAAAAAAGAAAAAGAAAAAAAGAAAAAAAAGAAAAAAGAAAAAAAGAAAAAAAGAAAAAAAAAGAAAAAAGAAAAAGAAAAAAAGAAAAAAAAGAAAAAAGAAAAAAAGAAAAAAAGAAAAAAAAAGAAAAAAGAAAAAGAAAAAAAGAAAAAAAAGAAAAAAGAAAAAAAGAAAAAAAGAAAAAAAAAAGAAAAAAAAAGTCACTTTAAGAATAGACTGTTTGCATCACATTTGGCATTCATTGAGGCAGAACTGGGAACAGCATGTGTGATCCCAAGAACTACCCATCCTACTTAGTATTGGCTTCCTCATCACACCCTCTCACCTCCCCATGGTCCGTATCTCCCATCACATCCCAGCAGAGCCGCAAATGTCCACCCCAGCACCAGGCTCAGGTAGGCTGTGTCTGCCCACTGCCCCTGGCCAGCCTCCAGCACACCTGCACGGGAACCACAAAGCGAAAGCAAACAAAATAACCAGGGGGAAAATGCATCCCTTTTTAGTTGCAGTCTTTATCTCAACAAAGCATTTTGCAAGCCATGATGAATTCAATTAACGAAGCCTTCATTTCTTAATTCATTAAGAAACAGTCTGCTTTATGATCTCATAATTGAAATCAAGTTATAAGATCTGACTAAATTAATTTTTTTTCTCATTTTGTGAGGAAAAAAAAAAAAGAGTATTGAAAACCTGTGTCTGTTTTGAGTGGGAAGGGAAATCCACTTCTTTATTATAATAAGCTATCCATATTTCTGCTTAAATATTTTCCAGTCGTGCCATCCAGCAGGCATACTCTGAAAATCTGAAGCCAGAATGAGGTCCCTGCCCTGGGAGTGCAGCACACCATTTGGGAAGGAAGCAGCCTGGAAGCTCTGATCTGCAGCCAGCGCTCATCCCACAGTGACGGGGTGGCCCAGGAACAGACCTGCCCAAGCAACCGGGGACTCAAGTCAAACAGTACCAACCCCCCAGTTAGCATAAATAATTGGCTTTTCAACATGAAGGCCCCCACAGTGACTTTCCCATTGAGGAACTATGTGCTACTAAGAAAATTAAAGGTTGAAGGTTCATTACTGGGACAAGTAGAGCACGAACTTCTGCAAAATGCTTCATCTATTAGCCTCATCTCTTGACCTAAAAGAAAAACTCTAAAGAGAGATGACAGGAAGGTGATTCCTGCTGGGGTTAATGCTATTAAGAATTATTATTATTGATTTTGGCTCATTATTTTCCTTTATTATAGGAAAATAAATAAATTAAAAAAAAAAAAAAAAAGAAAGAAAAGAAAAAGTTCAGCGGTCTTTTCATCAGTTTGGCTCCAGATAAGGCTACTCATATTGCAAGGCAAAATAGAGTTGCACATACAGATGCTATTAATACTTCCTTTCTAATTAAATTCTGAAAGAAATTGTGCAGGATATTTCTGTCCCCATACTCATTCTAGTCCCATCATCTTTTGATTAACTATCCTCATGCACTAGGAATTAAGGTGTGACCTCTAACTTTTTTGAGAGAGATGTGCTGTTTTTAATATTAACAGCTCCATCTTTTCATTGTTCCTTGAACAGGGTTGGGAGGAGAAATATAATTACACACAATGGGGGTATAATTCATACATTAAAAGTGACATTAAAATGATAGGTAGCAAAATATAACAATATAACAGTTTGTCTGTCACTCTTTTATGGATTGCTGGCACACTCCAACCCCATTACAAACACATCCCTGAAGGGAGTGCAGCAGGAAGACAGGAGTGAGAGCAATGCCAGCAGAGACCTCACAGTGCTTGATGCCACAGGGCTCCCTTGGCAGGGGTATCCAATGTAAATTTCTGCCAGGTCTCTGCTTCCTGCAGATGCCACATGCTCAAGCTGTCTGTGACAGCCCACGACACCAGCACCTGTGGGTCCTGCTCTCCTGGAGAGGAACTGCCTCAACATTGCAGATCCCTGAAGTAGAATCCCAGCACTTCCATTAGGAGATACATCAAACTGGATAATGTTATTTCAGGCATGGGAGGTCCTCCTAGAGCAGCACACGGGAGACCAGCTCTGCTGCCCACAACATTGCCTCCTTCCCAGGGAAACGAGCTGGCCCTGGCAGTGAGGAAGCCAAGCACCCATCAGTGGGGAGGCACATCAAAAGGACTGTCAGTGTGGAGCCAGGCTGTGGGGACCAGCTGCCCACAAGGCAGGGGATGCTCAGGATGCTACAGCTCTGCCACAGTAACAAGTCTGGCCTGGCAAGTCATTTGGGCTTTGCCTGCCTGTGGAACCTGCAGCCCAGTTTCACTTGCGCTGTGTCTACACGGCTGCAGAGAAATTGGTGCAAACCCCAAAGCCTGCAAATTTGGGCATTTTTTTTCTGCCTAGCTGCAGGGTACTCCCTGTCAGCATAACCTAAATGAAAAATACTGTTTGGAAACTGAATTATGGTGTCGTCTGATGAACACACCAATGTCCAGCATCCTTCCCCTCTGCATGGCTGCCAGGCACCCTTCCAGGGTTCCTGCACCAGCTCACAGACAGATGGGTTCTAATCTGCCCTAATGTAACCCATTTGGGCTGAAGTGAATTAGAAAACGTCCATGTGGGTGGGAGTCATCTCAAGGGGCAGGGAGGCACAGTCTCCCCAAAAGCCCAGCTGGCTCTGGAAGAAGATGCTGCCCATGGGCAGGGGAAGCTGGAGCTCAAACAATCTTGGTGTATGACTTCCTCAGGCTGCAGAGAGCTTTCTTCTGAGCACAAATGCTTTGGTCAATGATCACCATGCTCTAACTAGTATGAAAATTAAATTAACTTAAGCATATGCTCATATTTAAGTGTAGCTGACTCACTGGTTAATCCCCACAAAGAGAAATCTGCAATCATTCCTCTCTCCATAACCTTCCTGTCACACCGGGGCCACAATGTCTCAGCTGCATGGAATCTTCACATTCTCCCTCAAAAACAAAGAGTAGATGTTGCTTCTGACAGCAATTAAATAACCTTCAATTAAATTTTTTTTCATGCCCAGTTTTGAGACATGATGATCCTGATGAATTAAATACAAGTGTAAAATCATCAGTACTGTTACTGGGATTTGTGATACAGCTCCATGTGGAAAGGAATGTGAAAATTCAGAAATATCCCATCTGAAATCTTATACCAGCAGCCAGCGAAAGTCCAGCAGCAGGAGGTACACTGGACTCACAATACTCTAAGTCAAATATGCAAATTGTTCACTTTTGTCTGGGTAGTGAAATGTGTATTTTCAGATGGGCCTGTTTTGAAGAGCATCAGCCCTTCCTGCTCCCTGCTTTTTACACCCCCCGGTCTCATTAGACACAAGTTAACAAATAGGGAGGTGAGACTGGTGGGGGTTCTGCTGCAGCAAGCAGAGTTTTCTTGCTCTGTGTCACCCTGCAAATGCAACTGCAGGAGTTTTGCCATACTTGTATTTATTTTGAGGAAAACAGATAATGGGAGGCTTTATATGCCTTGAGTGCACACCTTGCTCTCTCCAAGCCCTACCCAGCCTCTGCCCCACACCTCTGGCCTGCCAAAACAGCCCATTTCTCAAGGCACAGGAGTTGGTTTTATCCCATCTTTTTTTTTTTTTGTTTGGTTTTGTTTCTTTTTTTCAGTTTGTTTGGGGTTTTTTTTTGGTTGATTGGTTTTAGTTTTGTTTTTTTTTTTTCCCTTCCTTTTCTCCCCCTCTTTCAAACAGGGAATATTTCGATTCCATTCTCTCTCACTCCTCACCATATAAACGTGAGGAATTAACTGACACCAGAAGCAAGGTTTTGCTACGTTAATTACAGCAGCCCCAGTTCTTTTGGAGCAGTGTGGAGCAGCACATCACAGCAGCCCCAGTGGAAAACAGATCACCGACACGGTGCTGCGCTTTCTCAGGCTGCAGCACCGAAAGCAACCCTAAGGAATTAGGTTTTCTTGATGTCTAAAATTAACTTGGAAAAAAGTAGTACTTGCCACGGTGGCTACCCCAAATAAAAACATCGGATGCTTTTTGTGGCAGAAATTTAAACCAGTGTGATCTGTGGTTTCCATATCAGGGAAACCCAGTGTGTCTGTGCCACAACAGCCTGTCCGAACAGTAGGATGGGGATGACTGTTTCAGCACCCAGCCCCTGCCTGGGACCCCCATCCCACATAAGGTCCTGCATCATTCTTGGCTTTTCCTGCAGGGCAGGGTCAAGCAGCCAGGCCAAAAGAGGGGTCAAGTCTCAGTCCTCAGGTACACTCAGTATTAAATAAAACCACTCTTGTGTCACTGCAACTTTCATGCCAGCCAGAAAACTGTGGTTATACAGGTTAGAGCAACCACAGATGTGCTATTTTGGGCAGTACATGCATAGAAACTAAAATGGGCACATTATGATAAATTGACTTCATGTTAATTTCTGGTAACCTTCAGAAAATTTCTGGGAGTAAGCTGGTTTTTAAATAACAAATATTAGAAGTACTTGGGTGGGCATTTATCCCACAGTATTTGTTCTTCATTTTCCCCATGCAGTCACCCACAACTACCATTTCACACTCCTGAATTCTGCACAGCCTGAAGACTATTTAATGGTCTTAACCTATACTGTAGATAGACCTTCAAAGTGCCTTACCACCATCTGATGCCGGTGCCTCAGGAAGCCCTACATGAAGGGCAGCCCAGTATAATTGGAGAAAATATCACCTAGGAAGGCAGGTTTAGTGCCATAACTGTACTTGGTCTACAGGATAAGAAGCTCGGGAAGGATGTGGGTACAACCTCCCTGAAGGTAAAGGGAACCAGTCCTGCTGTAGGTCCAGGGCAAGGATGATGCTCCCTTACAGCTGCTGGGGAAATTTGAGCCTGGCATTGAGGAAGAACTTTTCCATTATTGACAGAATAAGATATCTCTGGAGGTGCTTCAGCTCTTTGATCTTTGTTCTCCCCTACCAGGTGATACAAGGAGCTACTGAGAGTGTAGATGCACCCGATCCTGTGTCACAGAAGGGAGATGGACTGAGCTGGTTCTGAGGTCCACACAAAACCTGTGCTCCTGGGGTATTCTCAGCCTAAAGCTTCCCAAATCCTTTCACATCAAATTTTATCAACACAACTGTTTAAGTGGACAACCAGCTCAGCTCTGTCAAGCCAAGAGTCAGCAACTGCAGGCATGTGGCTTCTCTGACAATGTATGGTGCTTTACCTCTCCTCTCATAATGACATTAACAAGGAAGCCAAGAGGATAGTCCTTACACCCTCCAAAGTGCACTTACAACCTGATGGACAGGTAGCAAAGAGGACTCCCAGCCCTTGGCTGCCTCCTGTCCCTGAGGGTCAGCAGAGGAGATACCAGAGCTGTCACCACCAGCACTCCTGCTGCAGGAGGCGAGAACACACACTCCCACCTCCCCCAGCATTTCTCATGGCACATCAGGTTGCTGCAGTTAGTAACCCAGCCCTGGGCCAGCATAGCCACAGACCTATTGGGCACATCCTGCAGCTTCTTCTAGCAGTGACAGATCTATTCTAAAAAGACATTTCCTCTTTACAGAACTCTTTAGTGGTTCTGAATAATTATTCCCTATGATACTATTTTCCATAGTTTTAAGAGCCAGTGATTTATTTTACTGCTGTCCATCTATTAGATTTTCATTTCCTCAGGAACACAAGTGCCAAGAAAGGAGACAGTGCAGACTCCCTGTGATTGTACATGAAGCATTGGCAATAAAAACTTGCAGCAAGTTTTCATTTTCTGCTTTCTTGAGCTAAGTTTCTGGAGAACTGACATCCGTTTGTCAAAAGACATTATTATGAAGTGATACCTACGAGCACTGATATTGACTTACTGTCTCTGCGAAATTTCTTCTCATCTCTTTCCAGCAGAGCTGAACACAAAGCTGGCCATGTCCCCAGGGAGCAATCCAAATAAACTTTTAAGCTAGTACCCACACCCAATACACCTCCTTCCAGGACTGGAAAGACTTCAAGAAATCCACTGGGAAGAGCTGTACAAGTGCAGCTATGGAGAACTGTGAGATGGACTTCCCTTTGATTTGGGGTGGATAATGCTCTGGGGGCCATCATACAATGGGCAGTGGTCGCTCAGGCGATGAGTTACCCCTTTCACCCATGCTGAAGATGCAAATTTCCCAGAAAACAACAAAACACTCTCTGCAACACTGCATCCTCTAAATTCATAGAATACGCTGAATTGGAAGGGACCCATCAGGATCACAGAGTACAACTCATGGCTCTACACAGGACAAGGATCCCACCATGTGCCTGAGAGTGTTATACAAATGCTCCTTGAACTCAGACAATCTTGGTGCTGTGCCCACTTCCCTGGGGAGCCTGTTCCAGTGCTCAACCACCTTCTGGGTGAAAACTTTTTCCTGACATCAAAGCATTTGCAGGACATGCAGCCAAAGGAGGAAATTACACAGCAGAGCGCAGAGCTGACTCACAGCAAACAAGTAAATATAGGTACATTTACCCCATTTTTCTATTCCATAGAACAACTCAATGCCTTGACAGGGGAACAGAAAGCCAAAAGTGGGGCAAACCTAAGCTTGCCACATCCTTTAAGCAGACTGGGCTAATTTGGGTGTGATGCCCTCTGTGTGCAGGCAGTGTGGATAGGCTGCAGGATGTGGTGAGGAGCCAGCACAGACCAAGAGCCTGTATTATGGAAATGGCAGTCTGTGATCATAGAAAGCCTCCTGCCACAGGAGCAGGAAAAGTTTTGGCTGTCTTTTTCCCTTGTCATCTCTGCCTGCAGTTATCCCTCCTTGTGCTGGAATAAGGAGGTCAGCCAGACCCACACAATTAGAGGAAATTGTATAAGGCTGACCTTGTACCCTGCCAGGTCCTTTCAAGCGTGGGCAGTCTTTATCAGTAGCAGCATAGAAAACACAGAAGAGATGTGCTTATAGGTGGGAGGATGAGATTGTTAAGACATTTTTTTCCCCTCACTTTCCACAAACTAAGACAGTACCTCTGCCACTTGGGTGAACTTAGGTTATTCCCACTCATATCTGGCAGCCCATGGTTTCCTCCTTCATCTTGACTTCTGCTATTTTCATTCTGTGATGTCTGTACTTTTGCACTATTGGGAGTGGACTGTGTGTGGATCACTAACTTTTGGACAGGTCAGCTATCTCAGTCTGAGCACCACTACATGGATACTAATAAGAGGAAACTAATACATCAAAGAAAATTCTCTCTTTTTCTCCTCATATCCCTCTCCCAGGCACGCTGCTTTCTTCTGCTCTTGTTGTTGCTGCCCTTTCTCACTCTGCGTTTATGCTCCAATTTCTGCAGATGGAGCTGTACCAAGAAGAGGTGAAGATCGACTTTTTAGGTCTGCTGGAATTACATGAATAAGTCCATATGGAGCCTCCCCTTCAAAAGGCATAATGGACGCTACAAAGTGCACACAAAATTTAACAAAACAATAAGAGCCATGGCTGTTAAAAGATGGGTGATGGTGCTGTGGGGAACTGCACAGATGGAACGTGGAAGTGGTTGTTTGAAGGAGAGATCAAAACTCTGGAGAGGACAGGGGCCTCCAGCCCAGTTAAGTCATTTGACAACTGGATGTAGCTGTAACTAATATTTAGCTCAGATGCATCTAGGTAAGTATACCATGTTTTGTCACTTCCTTGGCAGAACATGAGGTGGAGGAGCCCTGTAAGACCTGAGCAAACACCCTTCATTTTGTATAGCTTTAGTAGACCCAAGAATGAAAGTCTAGAAGGTCACTGTGGTTACCATAATAATTTTTCCAAGGACATAAGATCACTTTTCTTTTTTTGTAAGCAGTGGAATCTGGTACAAGATGTGACTGACCAATACATAATAATGTATACTTGCCCTCTCCGACAACAGACCCTATGTAACTCAGCTGAGCAACACAAGTGAGCCGGTCATGCAAAAGTGTTGGGGACCAGAATCTCTCTGGCCACACTCATCGTGGCTGGAGATCTGCACAGGTCTCAGCTGCATTGGTGTAGCTGCCTTTGAAGGCCTAGTCTGGTTGGCAAAATCTTTGCTACTGGTGATAATTCCCCAAAAGGGAACTGCTCCAGTCTGACTGCCAGGTTGGCCCCCAACACCTATCTATGTGGTTCAAAGGCACCCATGCAGCACAGCGGCAGAGGCACAAGCACAGGCCAGGGCACTGGCTGTGCTCCCAAGGAGGGCACTGTCAGAATCTCCCATGGCTGTATGCAGGTACATCCTAAACCCCGTGCCCATGCTGAGGCTGGCCAAGCAGGTGTCACCAGCTCATGCTGTGCCCACCTGCCACCACCCACTTCAGCACAACAGTCCAGCAGCCCCAGCCTTTGCTCCATGCTCTTGGCTCATGTTTGGGTTTTCAAATACAGGCTTCAATGCAATACTTCAAAGACTAAACACCAGTCACCTCTGATACCGTTTGTTTTTAAAACTTCCTTCCATATTTCTATGTGTGGTGTATTTTCCCTGGTGGTTGTATTAAGAAATTATGGTAGATAGAAATTTTTCCAAAACAATTATTCTGCAGTATGTTTTCTGCTATCTTAAAAGTAGTACATAGGGGGAGAAAAAGCAACAACAACAAATTCAAATTGGAATACTGTGGTCAGAAAACATCCTCATACATGGCAGGGTGGTCCCACCCATGCACTGAGGAGCTCACAACTGCCCACCCACAGCAGGTCTCTCAGCCTAGTCATCTTCCTTCAGTCACGATGTAACGCAGATATTGCCTGTGTGAAATCAGGATACTCAGTTCAATGAAGAAGGTGATGCACAACTTTTTTAAACAGCACAAGCGGAAACATTTCCACCTCCAAAATTTTTCTGTGCACATCAACCCCTCCTGGCCAAAGCAGGGAGGTCAAGGACATTGTCCAAACATCTCTGGTAACTGACAAGGCAGATAGAGATGCACAACCTGAAATTACTCTGGTGCAGGTTCCAGGGAGATCACAGATGACTGGACCTTGAATGAAGAACTGCCTCCAATCCCAGCAGTACCTGTAGGAAACACAGCTCCCCTCGGCTGTCACCAGTGCAACCTGCTGGCCATCACAGCCCCCCACTGCCCATGCAGAGATGAGCCAACAGTGATAAAAACTAACCCAGACCACTTTGTCCCAAAGCAACATGGAAACACTCATAAGTTCCCATATGTCATTGGGACCCCTCTGTGGGAGGGAACAGTCCTTGAGTGGGAACATTGTCCCGACTACACGGAGATGTCACCTGGGATTTGCCTCCATCCTACCAAGCCATAGTTCTCTACGTTCAGCAGCCATTTCGGGGGGCATTGGCTGTCTTGGGCCTGCCCATAGCAAGCCCCCACATCCTGCCAAGCCCCCGTGGTCGCACAGCCCTCCTGCTGGCCCCAACTCGACCACCCCCGCATCTCCGAGCTCTCCCAGTTTGCTAACATCCCCATTAGCTGGTAATGACTGCCATTTAGAAAACATATTTCCTCCCACATGGTTCCAGAGGGGTTTGCAAACTGAGCGACAAGAGCTCGGCAGGGACTGCTCTGCTCTCTGGGGCGAAGCATCGCGGCGGCTCCAGGGTGCACTGCAGCCCAGGAGAACGTCCCACGCAGCGGCACTGCCGTGGGACGGCACAGACACCAGCAAGGGGCTCGGCGCTGGGGACAGATTCCTGCATGCAGGGACACTCCTTGGGGGGAAGTCGCCCCCAACGCCGGCCAGCACGTCCCAGGCAGCTGGTGTCCCCAGGCAGCACTGCATCCCAGCGTGGTCGGGGCCCCGTGGGCAGAGGCTGCCCAGGGACCACCAGTGCCGTGGGGGGCTTTGCACCGCCCCGACTGCCCCGCACCTGCCGCGGGGGCCGAGGAAGCTGGCGAGGCAACAACCGTGACAAACTTCGGCTACTTTCCTAATTCTCTAAATGTCCAGCCATTAGGCATTTATTTCAAATTCCTTGCCACGGAGTCATTACGCATTCAGGTGGGGAGGAAAGTGAGCTCCGCAGGAGGCTGACAGTAATTCTGCATTAGTTAAGCATTAGCTGACAGTCGTACAAAGCAAAGCTATTACTCCTGTCAGCTGCTCTGTCCCAACTCCTGTCCCTATTGTGGGGCTTCTCCAACCAGCAGCGCCGGAGCACCACATAAATGCAGGAACGAAAGCCTAGCAATGGCGGGGGGAAGGGGAGAGAAGGCACAGTCGTAAACAGAGGTGAATGAAAGTGGGGGAAGGATTTTGTCTGGGACACAGTTTGGCCAACTGTTACAGTTGCATTTATTTATTTCAGTGCTTTTCTGTTGGAGCAACGTCATGGATACAAACCTTTCCAAGTGCACACAGGCCATTTAGAGCAGGCAATCCAGAAGTAATGCTTACATAGATTTCAGGATGCTAAATATTTAACAAATTTGAATTTATTTGAAATTCAGCCCATTAGTAATGATACTGTAAAACCACAAGAAGTCTCTAGAAAATTTGGCCTCCAAATAGCTGTGCCTAAATCACTTACTACATACCAATCACTAAGTACTATTAATAGGAAAGGAGATACATGAAGAGATCACCAGGTACAGCCAAGATCCAGGATTGTATAAGAGATCAATGCTGCTTTTCTGCAGAGTAATCCTTAAAAAAACATTAAATATATTTAAAAAATCAATGCAAATTACAATTCACTATTATTACTGTTGTTGGGTGCAAATTCAAAGATACATGGAGCAAATAATTAATTCTCGGTAGCATTTCTGTACTCCTCCATTGTCAGCCTGTCTAAGCCCTGCACAAGTCAGCACTATCCCATCACCATAGACCCCACAGTTAAGAAACATGCTCAGGAGTATCAGGAAGAATTTCCAGTGTGGCAGAAAATCAAACTGGTGTCTCAGAAAAGTCCTTGTCTGAAAAGCAGAGCAAGTCTCTGCCAAGTCCTCCCTATTGCACTTTCTTTAATGCAGAATTATGTCCAGGAACTTAAACAGCACATTATAAAGTACTGAAAGACGTAAGACCAAAAACCCCCAAACCACACAGCCCTCTATTCTTGCTGTTTTACCAGATGATGCCCGTGTTAAAAGCTTTGGCACAAGCAAGTGCAAAGATACAGTGTGAGCAGGACCCATGCTCCATACACATCAGTTTGTGTGAGGTCCCCTGCAAGTACAGAAAATTAGGTCCAGGAAGGAGTAGAATTTACCACTCTTTATGGTCCTGATGAGACTCAGCTGAATACTTATTTTCAAACATCTGAACAAGATCTGCTGAAGTTTCTATGCAATTAATTGGTCCTGCTACCTCCTAGTACTACTTTTGTCCCCAGTAGTTACTGCTGTGGAGTTTCAGTTCTTTCCCCTCTCTATGGACAGAGTGTCAGCAGTGAAGATGAGGTGCTCTTTAAGGCACTTCAGATCAGCTTTTGCCTTCTTCCACAAGTGGGCCTTACAGGAGGGAAGGGAGGATGGCTGATGCAGCCGCTGCGAGTGAAGGGCACCTCAATGACTGTGTGTGTCTGAGCCCCCCAGCAGCACCAGGCTGCCTGCAAGGCTGTTTTGAGGGTGCTCTGCCCCAAGTCCAGCAGCTCAAGCCATAACAAACCCTTTCTGTGAACTAAACAAGTAGCAGAGGAGAAAAGAACAGTGAATTTTGAGAAACAGAAACTTTCTTTTATATATCTTTTAAATCTAGTTGAGAGACAGTTCAGAAAGACCCTTTAGGCCAGCTGTTGCCTTTAGGATCTGTGTGGAAAGGCATAGAAGAAACTCCACACCTGCTAGACTTTCTAATGGTCCTGCAGGGCTTCTTGCCCAACACATGAAGCCTGTTTTACTTTCTCTCTCTGCCCCACCTTTAACTACTTCAACATTACCCACCTTTTAATGACTGACTTCAGTATTTTATTGGCCTATGCCACTTTCTGTTAAACCACCCTTTATCATTTCCCTCCTGCCCGTTAGATGCTCCCCCTTAATAAATTATTTAAGCATGTATTTAGATCACAGAAGCAAAAGAATTAGATTACATTGATCCATGGCAGTTTGCCCTCAAACAGTTTCTTCCTGAAACAACATCCCTGCCATGCTTCCTTCACATCAAACCTCAACACTGAAATCTCACCTCCAGCATTTCCACAAGCTCAGCGCGTGGCTAACCTGGCAGTCAGGGTGGGCACAGGGCAGGGGCACACTGCGTGGTGGGGATACCCAGCACAGCCACATCCACACTGGGCAGGTGCTTAGCAGGATGAAAGGCGGCCCCAACAGAGGGCATTATCAAACTCAAGAAGTATTTCCTCATTTTTGCATTCCATTTCTCTTTGGCAGTATTTTTCTTAAAGAAGAGACCAGACAGAATTTTAATTATTTTCAAGACTTACCTGCAATATCACTGTCTCTGCACAGCCCTGTGTGCTGGCTCAGGTGGCCGTGGTACCCTCTCAGTGACAGTGGCAGCATAACCACATCCCACAGTCCTATGCTGAGGACAGGCAGACCCTGAAGGGGCTCTCAAATGCAAAGGCATCAGGAAGAGACTGTAAAGGAACTTATATCCATTTTTATCCATAGGCAAAAGCACCTCCCAAACCTGGTCATTCTCCAAAACACTCCAGGTGTCTCATCCTGCTGCATCACTTTTTTGACACAGCTCGTTAATTTCAAATGAAAGCCAGCAAAAAGGACAGAGAAGAGTCACTTGCAGGGTACTGTAAATAAACACTACCAGTACCAAAACCAGCCTGTGCCTCCAGAGAACTCCTAGTTTTGCTGTCAGGGGAATTGGAGTACCCCATCCCACATGGAAAGGCTGTGACTGGCGGGCAGGTCAGGGTCACTTTCTGCATGGGACAGGGGCCCTCATGGGTGCTGAGGAGCACAGCTGAGCCCAGTGATGACCTCTGAGTGGAGCACTGCTCATCTGGCTAATTGCAGATGACACACATCATGGGGAAAACCCACTTAGCTTCAACAACTTGCCTCTGTGGGGAAATTCATCTGGATCCAGAGTGGTGTATTCAAAGCAAAATAGCTATTTCTGACCAAGTGAATCCATTATCAACCTTATTCCAATATCTAAAATTAGCCCAAGCTGAAACTACAGATCAAGACTAACATTAATGAGCTAATTCAGTTTGTGCCTAAGCACAGAAGGTGACTTTGCACATCAGTGGGGTGAAGAAAGGATTGTTTTCCACAGTGAGAAACTATTCCACTCCTGAGGGGATGCAGTTTTCCAGGGCAAGTGGGCATGAGACACCCTGCCCTGCACAGGCGAGCACACAGTAACCAGCAGCATAGGAGGGTCCTGCCCTCACAGGACTGTGGTGCAGCTCCAGGCCCCAAATTTGCTAAGGGGTTGATGGATGTGTCAACATCCCCAGCATCCCAGGTGCATCCCTTAGCCAGGTGACCTCCTTGACACAGCTGTGCTCCACCCTGTGGAGAAAGGAGCAAGTATTTTTCTCCTAAGATTTCTCACTTCCCCAATAAGATATTAATAGGGATCAGTTCACTATCAAAATTGGTGAGAATAATTGCACAGCTGTACAAAATAGCAGCAGCCAGGGCACCTCCCTCTGCTGCCCAGAGCCCAGCACTGTGTGGCTGACTGCCCTGCACAGCACTCACCCTGCAGAGCCCAATAATGCCAATTTTGTTAACTTCCCACATCAAAAGAATGGAATTAAACTCTTTCCTTCAGAGGCCCATTTGAGGCTTGTGAGCAGAGTTATCAAGCCCACTTTGCCATTGTGGGAAGACAGGAGAGAACTTGCTGGGCAAAGGAGAGTTTTCTAACTTGGGAAATTTTGGAGGAAAACAGCTGTTTAAGTACTGTTGCATTTATCCAATCTTTCACTAGAATATTGGGGAGACTCCTAAGAGATGAGCCAGTCTGCTACGTGTTATCATGGCAAATCAATGCACCTCAGTTTCCTACAAGTTCTGTACCGTTTAGGCGGGTGCAGAGCTTCCTGCACAGGAGGTGGAATGGTCCTGGATTCCTGCCTGTCACTCCCACTGCCCCTAATCACTGGGCTCAGCCGTCCAGGGCAGCCCAGGCTGCTGGGCAGGGGCGGGGAGGGGTGTGTTTGTTTCTGATTTCGTGGCATTTTTCTTTGTTTCTAAAACTCAGAGTTAGCTAACAAAGAGTAGCCCATCCTGACCCAGATCCAATTCAATGTTTGAATGGAAATGTTCACATTTTAAACCAAAGTTTAAATTTCATTACCTGTTCTCTTATAAATGCTCCAGGTAGGAAGTGGAACAAAGCTACTGTGACCCAGAAACAGCTTTCTGTCCCTTTTCTCCCCAGTTCAGCTACACAAGCTTTCAGTGACAGAACAGTGTTTGAGCACAGTTTCAGAGATAGGAGAAGACCTTTGATTTTCCCCAGATAAAACAACTTTAAATCAAAACTCCAGTTTTACTCAAGTGATTTTCCCAGCCTCGTTGGTACTACTGAGCCTTCCTTGCTGCCAAAGCACAGGCACGGCCGGTCCTGGAGTGCAGCCCCCCTGTGTCCAGCCTTAGGGCCGCAGCCCACGTCCTGCTCTCCGTCTTTGTGCCTCCGACCCACCACACACAACCCCGGCTGCTGTGATTTCTGCTTCCAGGATATGGGAAGGGAGCCGGCCGGATACCCCTCAGCGCGGGGAAGGAAGTCCTCTGACACGGACCTCTGCTTTTCCTTTCTGTTCTTTCCGTAATCGCGTGCCAGAGCCAGCTCCATACTGAATGGATAAATACCACAGAATACAGTATGATCGGGATGGGTATCAGGGAAACGACACAGCCCTTCCGCTACGTTTTACTGACAAACATCCCGACCTGCACGTCCACCATCCCGACCGAGCAGAGCAACGCTCAGCCACTTTATTTTAATCCCTCTTCTTGCCTTCCCCTCCCCTCCTCCTTTCTTTTTCGAAGGCTCCCAGAAGCCAAACCCGCCCTACAGCGGCAGGAAGGGTCTCTCTGAGCCTGCCTTCCCCCGCGCTGGCCGCGCCCCTGCCAGCACTCCTGCCGGGAGGAGTGGGCGCTGCGGCCGCGGGATGCGGAGCGGGGCCGGCGGGACCCCCGCCCGCTCCCGGAGCGCCGCTGCCCCCTGGCGGACACGGGGACACGGACCCCGCGGGCACCGGCACCGCTCCGGGACGGGGATGGAGCCGCAAGGCGCCGGTCCTCCTCTTTGTCCAGCTGCGGGGGCACCACGTCCTCCCCGGGGATGCCCCCGTAGGCTCTGTAGGGCCATGGCGCCCCGTGGTCTCTGGGTTTCCTGTGGGTCTCTCTCCACCAGTAACAGCAGGAGTCCTATCTCTGGGCTTTCCCAAATCTCTGGAGTAAAGCCGAGCCCATCGGGCGCTGCTCCCGCCTGACAACGCCTACAAAAATCTTCCCGAACAGCTTTCCGCTTGTCTTAACGACTCACTCGCATCTCCCGCTCCCTTAGAAATCACAGCTTTCCTAACCCTCCCGGCCCCTTCCCACAAAGCTGGAGAGCTGCTGCCGGGGACCCTACGAGCAGGTCTCCAGGGGAAGCAGAGCGCAGAGGTACATTCAGGTGAAAACAACTTCAAAAGTCGCGGAGCAGAGTTTGCGCAAAGAGCTGTTTTCCCCTTCCCTCCCTCCCTTACATCACTGCTTTAGGACTCCTGGCACGTGGCATCCCTTTGAGGGAAAGGTTCGGCGCTGGACAAAACAAAGGCACTGAAGGAAGAGTTCTGCGAGCCCAGGAAAAGTGCGACAACTCCAGTCGGAAGGGCGGGAGCTGCGGGTGGAGGGGGTCACCGCGATCGCTTACAGGGGCAGGAGACACTGATAACCCCTCCGCCTGTTACTGGGCATTCGAGCACAGGATCTTTAGATTATCTGATCACCTACTCTGCCCAGGTGACTTCTCGAAAGCAGTTAACTTTTTGGTGTTCTAAACTTAGAAAAAGCATCAGAGAAACAGCATATCAACAGTGGTTTTGGCAAGACCCTAACAAAGACAAGAAGTGGCAAAAAAGGGTTGTTGATTCAATGCACTGGAACTTGGGGCACATTGCTCCCTTCTTAGGAAGGGTAAAAAGTTTCCCAGTTATTTGAGGTCTTTCCTCTGCCTAGGTACCTGGACACTCTTATCTCGTCCAAACAGCGGTTTGTTTCTTTTTTGTTTGTTCTGGGTTTTTTGTGTGTGTGAGAAAAAAATCAGTCTCTTAACAGCATGAGGCTTGTTTTCACAGCCATGACTCGTTTCTGTGGTCTCTAATAGAATCTCAATCTCCAAGTCCTCCCTAAAATATGGACTCAAACCAGGCAATTTCAGTATTTTTTGACTGAAAATAGCACCAGTAAAAGTGTTTTCCCTTCTGCTAATGGAACCAAAAGATAAATAAGCCATTCAAGGATAAGGCTTATTTCTTTCACTGCAGTACAGCAGTCAGTCTTACAGCTTCTCCCATCTGAAACACAACTCACTTTCTTTGTGAGCAGATGTGCAGCAAGAACCAGCTCTTGCTTGTGCCTGTGTTTGCTAATTGAGTCCACTTAGCCATCTGAGTCAGCCAGAAACATAATCTTTGTTGTTTACTGCCTTGATGGTTTGTTGTTTGAAAGTTTGGCCAGAAAAGGATTTCCATCACTTAGGAGTGCTCAATCTACAATACACAGATTGTGCTTGGCTTGACAAATCAACTCAGTCTGCCCATAGCCTGCTTCTGCATCCAACCTTTCCACACAGTTTTCAGTAGCAGAGATTTCAGAAGAATTTACCCCAAGAGCCTAAATGCTTACTGTGAAACATAAAGAGGTTTGAAACGTCACAGCTCCCATGAGTTACCTGCTGTTGCAATTTCAGAACAGCTCACTAGAGGCAGCAGATGCATTTCCAAGAAGAGTTTCTATTTTCATTCGTGCCATCTGCAATGTGTTTTGCTTCAGAGCGTCTTATTAGTTACACAATACAGCACTCTTCCCTCCAAAAGTCAGAGAGAAGACCCAAGCAGACACCATTAAACTGTTCCACAGCTGATCTGCACTGAAGTGCATAGGAAATTGCTACTAAATAAAGGGAAGCAATGCAGTAAAGTGATACTGCCTCAGAATAAAGTAATAGAGCGATGCTTCTGCTTGCTTGTCATACGCTAGGAAGCCTCACAAAGTTTTATAGATGCAGAATGAAATGTTCAGATGTTAGGACCTGTCTGATTTGAAGGTGTGTGGGTCACTACAAGGTCTCTCCAACACCCACGTGATGTATGGGACACTCCTATTAGAAGATTGCATATTTAAATAAAGGTGCACCACTTTTCTAATTTAATTTGGTAATTAAAATCTATTTGGTAAGAAGCAAATAATACCTTTTTTTACATTTTTTTTAACTAAAAGGAGTATAACTATAGGATTGCCTTCAATTACCATCCAGCATTTAGCACACACTGCATGCAGCCTCCTGTTTTCTAAGACTTTTCCTTGTCACTGAGGTTAAAAGAGTCAGAGGTTTGGGGCACCCACTACCAGCTTACTAGGTTGGGTATTCAAAATATAGAAATCCTGATTCAAACAGGATCCAGTTACATGGTAATGCTGTGACAGGCAAGAAATTTCAGGAAGAAAATCATGCTTTTTGTGATCTCTCAGCTCTCAGGCTTAACACAGCCTTAGAGAATTGCAGTCTGCTGCTTACTTTTGTGTATGAGGAGCCTTCCAATTTCTGCAACACCCTCTGCCTATGTTACATAAGGCAGCTTTGATTTTAAAATGACCCAGATATATGGAAACAAACATCCTGCACAAATAAGTAAACAATAGTCACACAGGACAGAGGACAACCATAAGTAGGGAATACTACAAAATCATCATACACAACTGGGATGGGAATGAACTGGAGCCTCAATTCAGCATCTTCTGAAGACTTGACATTGCAGCTTTAGTGTTGTTAATGTAGCCCAAATACAGAAACCAGCCTGAACACAGATCACATGCCTTAAAATCAATCACTACTCAGCAGTTCTCAGTTTCTGACACTTGAGTCAAAGATCTACACAGGATGTCAGGAGTTATAATTACAGAGGATGCCAGAATTTGGCAGGGAACATTTCTGAACAATTAGTTCTCACTAAAGGGATATTAAGAAGCTACTAAGACATCAAAGTAGCTTAAGTACTGTCAAGTCAATACTGTACATGATTTCATTCATAACAGACTTGAGAATGGAGTTTTTCTTCCCTCTACACATTCCGCTTACCTCCCCAACAGGTTTACACTCCATTAAACACTATAAAAGGATTATGAGATAAAAGTACCAAAGAGAAAAGTACCCAATAAAATATGTACTTTTACAAACATCAGCAGGAAGTTTACAATACACAAATGAACCCAGAAGAAAGGATAGGAACTTTAGGCTCACACCATTTATTCAGCCTACAAACCAAGAAAAACTGAACACCACATAAACCCTTCTTATCACAAGAGGAAACATCTTGCCTGGTACTCACACAGCAAAATTCATTAAAACAAAAATGTAAACTGAAAACACAACAAAGAATTTATGCTCAATGCTATGTATCACTGGTAACTACAAAAAAACTCCCAACCGTTTGAGAAAGAATACAGAATTTGGAACAGTATCTAAAAACATTAAAATAATCATCAAGCTTCTATTGTCATCATCATCCACTCAGACACTAAACCTCTACTGCCCTCATCACTGAGCAATTAACAAGCCAATCAATATTTGTATTTTTCAACACATCTGTGGCAAAGAGCAGTTTACTGCTGCCTTACCATGGTCTGGTACACAACCTCCAGCCTCCCAGCTCACACTCTGCACTTGGAAAACAGTAGAAAACACCTTCATAAGCCCATAACTCTTCTTTCTCAGTCTCACAGCTCACATGAGTGCTTGAGAGAGATTGAGCAGAGAGGTTTCCCCACAGCCCACCCAAGATTCATACCATGCCCAGGCACTGCAAGGCACAGAAACAGCTAAGCCCACTGTGCCCAGGTTTTACACACAGCCTTTCAACAACAAGCATAAACAAAACTGCATTAACTGAGGCTTTCTATAGCATCTTGCAGATTACTTGAGACAAATGTATCATGAAGAAGCTCTTACCTGCAGCATAGGCCTCCTCCTGCCATACTGCAGAGGCAGACAGTCCTACCAGGGAAAGTGGGTGAGCGACTCACCCCTGGAACAAGGCTCACCTGCTCATCATTAGCTCCCAGCTGGTGAAGCAACAGCATTAAAAAACAAACCACAGGCAAAGAGAGCAGTGCACTTTCCTCCATGGTCTGCAGTGGGTAGAGAGCATGTCACACTCATGGAAATAAAAGGCACAGTAAGGGCACCATTTTCATCCCTTTGGCTGGGCTGCGGCAGCTACCAGGCTCTGTGTGTCACTTCAATCTGCTCTGGCAGCAGACCAGCTTCAGGTGCCCCTTTGCCCTCCATTGATGCATGTTTGATTCCCAGGCTCCCGGTGAAGGGATAACAGTGAGGGCTGTTTCCTCCCTCAGCCCTCCCACCATCCACCAAGGCACAGTGCAGCCACCAGCTGGGGAACTGGGCAGCCTCCTGATCCATTGGCTCCTTTTCCTGCCTCTGTCATCTTAAGTGCCTGGCAGGGCACACATCAGGCTGAGATCCAGCTGTGATGTTCTGCAAAAAAAGTTCTATGCCCCAAATTACACATTTTAAATCAGGAAGTCACTTTCTCTTGCCTTGGTTACTCAGACTTTACCAGGCCTCTGAAGAGACTACAGCTCAACAACGTTTTCATTTATTCCACATACAATATTTAAGTTCAAAAGCAGGTTGGAATAGCTTATCTAAAAAATAGTTTAAATACAATTTTTCTGTCAGAAAAGTAAATCCAGCTAAAGATGTAAGAGTGCAAGACGAGAAATTCAATGCCTTTAAAATATGTCACCACGTGAGTCTTGAGGACATTTAAATCAATGGCAGCACTGGCAATATGAAGAGTAGTCAATACTTCAAGGGCTCTTGGCCATATGTCAGCCTTAACTACAGAAGAAAGTTATCTTTCCTTTTTCTACTTGATCACTGGAGCAGGGTTCTGGTTAAAACCTCATCTCATATGTTTTGTTCTTGGTAAAATGAGAAGCAGCCCTCAAATGACTCTTAAAGCAGTTTGGAAAACAAACAGATTGATCAAAGGACGTGTTTAGAGACATTTCCTGCCCACAGCAGCCCTCCTGTGGGCTCCGATGCTGACCATGCTTCGGGTTTGTCCCCATCCTCAGGTATTACCTGAAGGCTTGAAGATGGACAACCAAGAGTTAGTCTCGTCCAGCCCAGTCTCAGCCAGCCGGCTGCTCCACACAGCCTCACACTCCACACACAGCCCGTGGCTCTGAGGGGAGCAGAGACACTTCCAGAAACTCGCAGGTGACCCCAAAATGAGCAGTAAAAGCAGCCAAGTGGGACTCTGATCTCTCTCCTTCACTTTACATGAGGAGTGGTCTAACCTTGTTTGCGCTGCAGCCCTGGGTAGCGGGGAGAGACCGACTGTCCATCTCCTCCACACCACACCTCAACCACTGGGGTACTTCTTCCCTAAGGGAAGCAGTGTCAGCTGATGCAAAATGCAGTAGGACTCACACATTTACCTGTTCAAGGTTCACTTTGCCTGTTCTCTTCTCTTTATTCACCTGTATGATGCTGCACATCACTTTCTTCCATGCTCCCCAGCACTGTGAATGTTTAAGGACCATCGGCCTTTAAAATCAATTTTAAAAGAGCATAGCTCACCCAAACAACTCATTCAACAAGAAGTAAGCATTCTCATTTGTCTAATGATGCTTGAGATCACTTCTGAGAGTCTGAAAATAGCAGGACAATGAAAGTACCTATACTGCTCAGGAGTTTCCTCAGGAAAATAAATCCAAAGTTCACAATTCACTTAGATGGCAACATTCTGCAAAGCTTAGGTCTTTTCTCTTGGGTTTTGTTGTTGTTTTGCTGGTTGGTTTGTGGGGTTGTTTTTTGCTATATTTAAATGAGAGAAGTTTCCTTTGTTCACAAGCATGCTGAGTTTGGTTTTTCTCTAATTTCACATCAAAACAGCTACTAACAATCCAATCTCTTGAAAAGTAAGCATCCACAGAAGTGGCTCACTTGTATCCAAATACAGGTGTAAACTGGTTTTGTATTTTTTTAGCTCACTTGAATTTCCTGTTCGTGTGTGAAGTCAGAGTCCCAAGCTGACTCCTAAAATGGCAACATAAGGCTCCTTTTCACTTTTACACACCTCATTTCTGTTCTTCGCAGTGCATGTATGTACCTCTTTCACTTTATTTCCTCAGAATATTTAGTTTTAGCACCTTCCTCACAACTCAGAGGAATTGGTGTGTATGAGCACAAGGTGTCACTCACGGCCACTGCAGGGCGAGCAGGACCTGGTCAATCCCCATGTGCCAGAGCTCCACTGCAACTCCCCACTCCCTGCCTCTGAAAAGAGGAATTTTACACTGTGACAGGCAACTCTTTAGCAAAGTTCACCTCAAAACCTCAACCTTGAGTGTTCAAAAAGAAAAGCCCTTAAATGATACAAGTTATTATATTTAATCCCCTTGGGGGAAGTGGGGAATGATTTTGTGATTAAGGACCTACTGTGGGGCTCAAGAGAATTAGTTCAATTCCAGACTCTGAAACAAGCTTCCAGGTTCCCCTGGGAAAGCCTGTGCAATCTCTGAGCTCACATGGACACTGGCAGGGCAATTTGTAAGTGCATGCAGCCCTCAGACACTGTAGTACCAACAGCCAAATAAATTCATAGGTAGGACTTAGGTGGGGTTCAATCATTTTGAGGACTAGTTACCTATTCAAAGAGGGCACTACCATTAGACTATCACTTACCACAAGTCATTCTTACATTCTTAAAAATGGATTTTAGAGTCTTGAAATACAGTAGGTCATACTATTACTTACTCCTGGGCTGACAGCTAGTTCCTAATGGGTTTAGCTAATGCATTAATGAAAATGATGAATGAATGAAATAAGCTGCAAGATAAAAATAAATTGGTAGGTCTTGCAGAAAGACATCACTTAATTCTCAAGCACAGGATTATTTTCTATGGTTTGCACTGCAGGGAGATTTTGTTACATTAAGATCTATAGATGGTACTGTTTCTTGGCAAAAATAAAAAAAATATGAATTGATTTAATTCATAAAATGAAGAAATTCAATAATAAAAAGTCATCTGACAACATGAGTTATGACACAGCAAATCCAGCAAGCACCATCAGAAAAACATAATACTGAAATCACCATGTAACCTTCTAGACAGTGAAGTGCTCCACTACACACTGCACTCTGAAGGCATTATAGACAGCCTGTCTTGCAAAAAGAACAGCAAGTTCTTTGTTATTCACTACCAGTGGAAATTTTCTTCTACAAATATGAAAAGCATCTGTCACACACCAATAATAAAAAGTAAAAACTATTTTACAATTTTAAAGACATTGCAATCATTTTACAATTTCTCTCCTTTCTGAAAATGTGCTGTGCCTATTATAGTTGCAAATAATGCCTATGACGAATTTAATGCATTACAGAAGTTACTTTCAGTAACTTAATGTATGCTTCATATACTTCTAAATTATTTTCTTCATGGATGTACTTGCCTCAGAAAAAAAACCACATAAATTTCCAAGGTCAGTATTTCTGGTATGTTTGTTTATGTTCAATCTGTAAGCAATCATTTATTTAAACTTGATATTAGGCATTTTTGCAGACCATCTGCCATTTATTTTGCATGTATTAAGTCCACTTGGTATTTATGTAGAATGGGTGTTAAAAATGTTTAAATCTGATATTTTATTGGAATGTATGTAACTTCAGATTAAGGGCATTCTTCACATTAGTTTACTTGATTGCTTTTCTAACTACAATTATTTTGATTTTTTCCTTAATTTTCCCAGTGCTATAACTTCATGTTACACTGGAAGTTAAACCACTTGAAAATACAAAAATACCTAATCCCAAGCAAAGTCAATATTCAAGAGATTGATATAAAACTGTTTCAAAGCTGTCAGTTATTAAATGAGCAAGTAATACCAACAATTCTGGTTGGCCAGTCCCTTCACCTTCATCTCTAAGTTAAAATGAAGAAACAACTGGTGGACTTTCCATGAATTCAAGAAATTCCATCCATCCCATCTGACATACAGAGAAAGATAGGTTTTACCAGGCCTGCCCATTCATCTGAATTCATCTGAATAGTCAGATGAAGTTCAAACACAAAGTGAAATTGGTGACAACTTTGTTAATCAGGCAACTTTATTCTGTGACTGTTCAGCAACTTCCAACTTAAAATGACAGGGGTACAACAGTGGCATTCATGGACATTTGTTTTAATAAAAAAGCCTTCTTAAATGTTTCAGAAGTTCCAAGAGGTGACAGAGGGTGCTCTGCCTCTGTGGTTACAGGACTTCCACTATTGCCAGTGATGTCAGCAGTGCCTTCTTAGCCGAGCTCCCCGTTAGTGCTGTACTGGTTTAACATGACTGGCTGTGACAAAATATAACAAATACAGTAAGACAGTTGTAGTTTCTGCATCTGGTCATCCTCCCCACATCTGCTTACATCTAAAAATCAATTCCCCTCTTCTATCTAACATCTTACTTCAGTGCAAAGTACTTACTCCTAAGTAACCTGAATCCAATTCCAGGCAAGGGCCCAATGCCAAGCTAATGTCCTCCTCCAGTTGATACTGTGCTGCAGAGCATGGTTAAAATGAAAAGGTATGTCCTGTCCCAATGTCTGATGCAGACTCATATATACTTATTTTACCACTGATGACTGCATATCTTAATGAATCTTGTTCCTGTCCAAGCAATGTGTTTCAATATGAATTGGCTACATACTTCCTCACAGCTGACCTAAATCATCTTTATCACAAATTAAACCAATTACTTATTATTCTATCTACCATGACCATAGAGAAAATTTATTTCCTCTTTATAACTTTGAAAGTAGCAACCCATGCCAAGAGGAAGAGCTTTGAAAAAACACACAATTCCTCTATAAAAGGTTATTAATCTTTTTTAGTTCTGATAACACCTTCCAGACTATGCCAGCTCACAGCTGCTGCACGCTCTCAGATAACCCACAGCGCTGCATGCCTAATAGGTAAAAACCTTCACTTCCATTTCACAACTAGAGGAGGACATCAATATATTTTTATATTATATTTTATATGTCTATAAAATACAGGGATAGCAAATTACTCACACATTTTACCATCATGCTTAGTTATTACTGTAACTCCCACCAAGAAAGACAACCTTCACTCCTTAAAAAGGCTGAAAAATACACTCAAAGCCACACTCAGCTTGCCTTGCAAATGAAGTCCTTGTGAAAGGTCACTTGTCTGCTTCTCTTTAAGCACTACATTTTTACTGAGTCCAAGCTCAAGCTACCTCTAAGCCCCTTCCCTGCTCTCCCTCCCCTTGTGACTATGGCTGCTCCAAAACCTGTGTTCTAACACAATGGCCAAATTACTGACCAACACCAAGACCCTTGTGAGTACAGAAAGCACCTCTGATGGGCACTGTAGCCAGATTTACCAGAATCATTACCTGCAACAGATATCATTCACCTTGAGTCTAATCCCTTTTAAATCAGTGGAGGAAATAGTTTTCAGGGTCTCATTTCTAGCTGGCCAGCCTTGCCACAGGCCAGGAGATTCTGCCCTCCCAAGGTCCACAACCCTGGAAGCAGAGTACGACTGCTTAGCTACAGTCATTAAATACTTAATTTAAACTTACTGTGCTTTCTTTCTCTCTCCAAATAAAAACTATTTGAATCAGGAAGTATCCATTATTATTTTACATCTGAGCAATATCTAATAATTTTTATACCTTTTAAAATTTTAAAGACTCATAAATTACATTATTGTATTTCTACTGTGAGTAACATTTCATTTTGCTTGGACAAGAGTAACAACTACACAGGCATCTATATGGCAAATGCACTGGTTATTTGGAAAAAGCCAAAGAAACCCACTGGACTCATATGCTTTAGAAAGCAGTATCTAATTATTTTCCACATAGAACAGCATCCTTCAGGCTGAGACTGGCTTGAAAAAAGATAGCCATTGTTCTCATTATTTAAAGAAAATCAAGTTCTCCAGCTAGAATACATGTATGGTTGTCAGAATCATGAAGGTTTCAAGTAGAAATGATTTACAGTTACTAAATCAAACAGCTCCAGAGCTTTGTCACTCACCTGGCATTGGCAAAAGGCCAGGTGTCCCTCCAGGCTGTTTTGCAGGCTGATATCAAGCATATTCCAGAAGTCCAAATCTTTTATCAGGTGCTAAAAGAAGAGGCGGAAGATTATCCTTTGCATCCAATGACCCTGTTTAGAAATAGTTTTTTGTTTTCTTGTCAACTGTTTTAAAACAAACAGTAAAATCTACCTTTGTTTGCACAGGACACTCTTTTCACTGTGAGGGTCTAGAAACACCAGGCTTTAAAAATGCCTGAAAACAGGTATCTGAAAACAGAAAGGAGCACAGCAGGCACAGAAGTGACACCACATACAACAAACGCCTTGGCCTCTGTCATTCATAGTGCCCTACTTTAAAAGATGCACAGGCACTGAGCTACCCGTCTGAGCCACCCATAGGTATTTAACAGCAGAGCACGCTGGCCTGCAGTGTTACTAATCTTAGCATGAGCACACTTCAGAGGAAAACTCCCTCATATAAATGGTAACCTGCACACACACGTTAAAACAAACTGACAAATGAACTGCAATTGGTACAAAAAGTTAAAGCCAGATTTTATTTTGAAGTGATTTTTTCATGACAAACATACTAGATATCATCTGAGGCTGGTTCTAAGCAAAGATTTAATCCCTGACCATAATGTAGGTCACTAGTTTTCATACAGTTTGTCCCTAGCATTCATTTCAAGGAATCAGACTCAGAACTAACATGAATGGCTGTCACAAATGTACATGTAGCTTCTTTTTACACTAGCATTTAATAAAAGCAAATAATCCAATTAAGCACACGTCACAATATTTTTTGCAGACCTTCCCATTGATTTCCATCATTAAAGCAGTATTTAATTTACAACAAAACACTGTAATCCTAAGCATCCAAGAATATTCCTGTTTGAAACATGAACCGCCCTCACTGTTTCTGCTGCCCTTTTGGTTTCCCATGAGCTTCAGTAACTCAAAAGAATTGCAACCAACTTGGTAACTAAAAAAGAAAGCTTTGTAGAATGGGAAAAGTTCACAACAGGGGAGGAAAAAGAGCCTTTCTAAAATAGCCAGGTGTTCACCTCAACCCATACCAGCTTCAAACAGATGCAAGGACAGTAGTTGAATCTGATTTCAGACTAAGGACATGAAAGATGAGCTTTATATTCATATGCTTTCATACCATTAGAATGAATTCATTTTCAGATAAAGCATAGTATACTCTCCTACTCTCCTATTCTTTCACATAAAGTTTGCTCTGAAAATAGCATGGCTGAGTTCCAGTCTTTCAACTATTATTTGATCACTGCCAAATATTTGCAAGTTCAGATTTTCCACATCTCACCCTCTACTTGATTGCAGTTCATGTAGTATCTAATATATTTTGCTCTGCTTCTGTGAGTAAAAGTACTGTGGCAAGTGATCAAGTCAGTAATGGAAACAGAATGAATTACTTTGAAGTACAAAACTGAAATAGTGCTGGAAGAGCCCTTGACAGCCTTTCACCCAAATCAAGGTTTAACCTTAGGAAGGGGTGACTGGCCTAAGGCAGCAATCCTGCCTGGCAGCAGAAGACATAGAGGTTTGCTTAAGGTGTGGGCAGCAATACTTGCTCATGGCCTTGCATCCTCACAACATTGTGTCTTCATCTTCAGCTGAAGGATGAGTTTGTTCAATAAGGCTTAGTCTAAATGAACAAAAGTGGGAAGCAATTCTTCAAAAGAAATTAGGAGCACAAGTAGAAGACTGCAAGAATCTCACTATCCTCTTATCACAAGGGAATCTAAGAATTTTCTGTAGAGTAGTTCTACAAATCAAAATGCCACAGATATTCCAAGTCTATAATTTATATATGTGGTTAGGTGGGTTTTTTTTGTTCTAGAGATATTCTGCTAGATATTTAACTTTTTAATTAAAGTCAGTTTATACACCTTTATATTACTGAATCCTGTTAAACCAAGAGTTGCATTCTATTTTGATGGACATCACTAACTTAAATCCATTTCTGTGTACAGTGTTATTATAATTTCAAGCAGCATTAGCAGATGGCCAAATACTCACTTTGCAACCATAACCTGTCAGAGAACAACTTCCCACTAGGGACATGTGTGTATGTCCTTAGAACGTTCTAGTTTTGGGAAGAGTACTGCAGGATGCACATGCGCATTAATACACACACCAGCATTTTACACATGAACTTTTGATCTTCAGTGCCTATCGTTTATTTACAGAGTATTTCTGTGGACTGTACCCAGGCTTATGTATGTCAAATTTAAAAGATGCTTGAAGTTGTATTTCAGATGGAAAATATATTAATACCTTCAATTATACATTTTCTGGTATTTTCAGTGTAACTTACTTCGGTTCAACTCCAACCAGTCCAAGCATTTTTCCTGCTCATAGCAGAAGGAAGTCTAATGTCCAGAGGCACACAGCACATCTCACAGCTCCCACACTAGGTAGTCATCTACCACATCAGCTGTCTTGTGTGAAACGCTGGCACACTCCTGTTGCTCATGCTCAGCAAATCTATTCCCAAAAGCTTCAACTATGAGAGCCAGTGCATCCTCCACAGGCATGTTGTGATGTACTATAGAGAAGAGAAGGATGGCTCTATCAAGGTGGTGTTTTCATTGACTTCACACTTTTACACAAAGACAGGAAATTATACTAATTAGCTATTATTATATACCATTATACACTATTATTTGCTTAACTTTCCTCTCACCTTGATTTTAAATTCAGTGAGCATGTCCAGAGAGTAGGGGTCTGCACTCAGAGATGGGTAGCCTCAACCTCAGAGGAGTGGTTTTGCATTATAATTAAGTTTATCCAGAAGACACAATTTCACAAGTTAGTTAAACATTTCTAACCCAAACTACCCAAAGATGTCTTGGACTGACATGTAATCAGTCATAAAAGCCCTGTTTACCCTTGAAATAAAACATAATATGGGGAAAAACATCTAGAATCAAGCCTGTAAATGATAGAAATTGCTAATTCAAGTTATTACATGAACATCCACTTTTTTTGTCACAGACTAAACTCAGTAGCAAGGTACCTGTAACAGTTACCACTTTGGAATTCAATCTTGAGGAACAGAATCTAGAATTTGGTAGGCTTTGAGGCAAGAGATATTTTTCTTATTTTATATATTCATATGACCAGATTAATACTAAATTCAATCAGTATTAGTATTAAATTTACTGTATATTCCTGCTATAGCATTACAAATACTTTTCATAGGATTTTCAAAGCCTTAGAATAATTTCTATTTGTGCTGCTGAAAGTTTCTTTCCTATTCACATCTTCAAAATCCTTTGAATAATTATCTTGGGGAGAATGACTCTTCTAACTTGATTTGTAAGGATTTATACTAGAAGAGGTAAGGATATGGGATTAGGTATATATATTACCAGAAAAGCCTTTTAAAAGCTAGAATAATCCAAAGCATTAAACTGATAAAATAAGCACATTTAATATATTTGCATACTACCTTTGTTTTGTAAAGAGTGTCATATCAAATAGAAGTGATGTGCTATTTTTCCTTCAACACTCTTCATTAACAAACCCTAGGGAGATATGAAAAGGTTGGGTTTCTTTCTTTGGGTTTGCCTAAACCACTGAATGCCTTATGATACTCTTGCAGCAGCTCAGTCAGCTCCACCTGACATTGCTTAAATAAAGCCTTAAAAAGTACCCTGACATCACAATTACTGCATAAATTTGCAGCCACAGTGGGACATTTTAAGGCAAGATTTCTGCTTACACAAGATGCTTCTAAAGCTAAAGCTTTTTCTTCATCCATTTTTCCTTTAAGAGGTACTGAAAAGTATACAGCAGTAAGTGCCTTCATTATGCATCAGCAACTGAAAGTGACTTCTGCATTATGGGAATAGAAATTTAGCAGAAAATAACCTCCCTCTGCATTCCAGTTGGTCATCAGAGACCAGAGGGGTTGGGTGCAACAGCGCTTGATTTCTGATTAGAACCAATCCAGCATTATACATCTGGTCAAGTTCAGTAACTTGCATGAGCACAGATTTGTAGGTAGTACAGTTTACTGAAGCAACAGGAAAGCAGATTCAGGACTGCCAGTGCCAAGGACACTAACTACAAAGTGTTAATATGTGTTGTGGCAACAAGTGTAGTCACAGAGATCTAATAGCACTATATACACATAAATGCATATTCCCAGATCTGTTCCAATGCAGCTGGAGCTGCAAAGGTCACCTAAAGGTATCTCTTCAGGCAGGAGGAGAGACACAGTCCATCAATCAATCCTGAGAAGAAAGAGGTGTTTTCCTCCCTTGAGTCTGCCCTGAAACCCCACTTTTATACTATAAATTTGTGGCTCTTCACAGTGGGAATTGCACATTATGGGGCGGTTTGGTGACTTTGGTCATACACATATTATGTCTCATGTTGTTCCCTATTTACATTCCACGGGGTGTGGAAGTTAATAGATAAATGGAGCTTACTGAGAGTTTCTCACTTTTGGTCAGAATTGATAGCTGACAAAAAAGGTACAATAAACACTTTGGCCCTCCTCCACACCCTCAGGCAGCAGCCAAGGCTGTCTGACCTTTGCCAGACAATCTTTGCAAACATCCTTATCTTCTCAACACACCAGATTCACAGCAAGGCAGGTCGCTCAGGCTGAAGGGGAGTGAGGTGAACTGGTCCAGAGGCGTGGGAGTTCCTCTGTGCCTCACAAACAGCAGCGGGCCATGACACCTCTGCTCCCCTCCAAACAGTCCCCAGTTGTCTGGCCTTGCTCGAGTCAGGTGCAAGATAAGTGAGGTGTCCAGCTCATGTTTTTTCTCAGCCAGACTCATCAATTCTTCACTAACCTAAAGCAACACCGTACAATTCTGACAATTTGCAAGGGATTTATGTCAATATTTCATTTCCTTGCTTCCCATAATAAGGTACGGCACTTGTACATCACTTACACATTCTAAATTAAGCATCTTTTCAATTACTGTATCAAAGACAGACCTTACTGAAAAGTTACATACTGAACTCACTGTAACACAAACTTGTACTTACTTGCTTACTTTGGCCTATACCAAGAAACATCTTTTATAAGTACAGTTTTGTTAGGAAAAGTCCCAGGGGAATTTTTGTTTGTGCCCTTCTTCTATTTCTATTGCAAGGGTTATATGGATTCTCCAAAACACAGCTGGGATGTGTTGCTCTCTCTTCATACTAATTTCTGGACTTCCCCCAAATCCTCTCTTTTATGAAAAGAGACATGCAGAGACTTGTGCAGAGGAAGATTATCTGATGCATATATTAATGCAAACAAACATATGATAGCCCTAGGTATGCGCTTTTTGTTTTTTAAAGGTACTGATAATCTGAGCACAAATAATTAAACATAAAAAATCCATTTAGATTCTGTATTTATCTAGAAACAATGTTTTTCCTCAAAAGATGATTAACCAAAAGCCTCAAGAGTAATTATTTCCCACTTCTCTGGTATAACTGCAATACTACAGAGGAAAAAGCAGGGGAATTTTACTTAACAGAGGGATAGACATGGTATTTCAGAATATGCCCTTTTGGAATCAGGTATGGGATGGAGCAATGCAAGAAAAAAACCCCATAATCAGATTTGTGTGCTTGTGGTTATTTTGTTAGTCTTTAATAAGGAGCATTTGTGCTTGGAAGGAATCTATTGCAAAAGTCATATCAAACATTAACTCTACAGGACAAACAGTCATCTGAATGCAAGGAACCCTCAAATATGGATCTTCTTACAGAAAAAAAACACAAAACAAAACAAAAAAACCACAAACAAACAAAACCAAAAAACAAACAAAACCCCAAACAAAACAAAACAAGAAACCAGCAATCTGTAGATAAGTAAGACTTCTCAGGGGAAATGAGATAGAATGATTAAAAAGAGGACAGTCTCTTGATAAGATTTAAGCTTCCAAAATCTACTCAAAAAAGGAATATAAAACATGTAAACACTATCCTCTTATCACCAAATGCAAGTGAGGATTATACTTTTCAAACTTGGAAGGTAGTTAGTGCAACAAACAGATGTATAAAAATACCGGATTAGTACATTCAAAAACAGTCAATTTGTAACACCCTTCAACATTAACATAGTATCTCTGAAGTAACACATAGCCTCAAGAGGGAGGATTGTTTAGAGGAAAATGAGCAGGGGGAGGAATATGTAGACAAAAACATGAAGGGGAAGACTGTGAAAGCAATCAAACTAAGAAACAAGTGACCCATCCTAATTATCTCTGATAGCAGATGCTGCCAGCAGATGCTCTCACATTATGCTCCAAGTACAGCTGTGAGAACCAGAAATAGATACCAAAGATGCTAAACTCAGAAAGATGCATCCCTTGCACCTCCAAAAAAGATACTTGAGATAGGACTCCAAACTGACAGAGCATGTTTCTTCCAATCACCTCTGCATTGTGAAGCAATCCAAATGTACACTAAGCCCTTATGCTTGAGATGTTAATGTTAAGGCTTCACAGGTGTTGGCAGAAAAAGGTATCAAGGACTATTAACAGATGCACTGACCCTAAGAAACAGTTCATTCAAGTCATAGTTGTAGTATGGTGACAGTTACATTGTCCTGTCTTGTTTATCTTTGTTAGACAACAGATTTTTGTAGGAGAAACTAAAAGCTACTTGTCAAAACTGGTATAAACTAACTAGGCAAAACTATAATAAATGGAAATCAAACACGTAAAAAATATTAGGCCATCATCTACATCCAGTGGACTATCACAAAAGCAAAAATAACCTATGACTTTCTAGAAAACATAATTTTTTGGTGATGACACTTAAAACCAATCAGAGCAAAATGACTACAGGACATATTTTCATAAATTTCCAAGGTTCCTTTAAGAAAGTAATGCCCTGCTCGTGCCTCCTAGGAGAGAAATGACACCACATTCCACCACCGAGAGCACTGCAGCTCTCTGCTCTAAGCAACATAAAATTCTTTGTGGACCACAAAATACAGCGCAGGCTCCAGTACCTGTTAGCTGAGAACAGATGGCAGTGCAGAGAGCGCGGGTCCCGGGAGAGTCCACGAATCCGGTCACTCCGGAACTCAAAAATCTTTCTTTTAGCAAACAGAGCGGTTCGGTGAACTCTGCAGCCCAGCTGGGACAGCACCAGGCAGGGCTGTGGGATGATATCTGCACGTCCAGCGGAACACTTAAAACCTACAGGGGAACGCAGCTTTTCAGCGCTGCCTTTGGACGGCCGCTGTCTCGGCTGTCGCCATCGGCAGCACGGCACGGGCACCACCGAACACGCCGCTGTCCCTGTCCAAAGGACATCCCTCGGTGCCACGCCACTCCCTGCAGCAATAAACGCGAGGGGTGAAGGATAGTGAGCGACCTGTAGAAGCACCTCGCACCTCTCAGAGATACTGGCCCCATGCCCAGGGGCACATGACCCTGGAGAGCGTGGACACTGCCGGGCTTGTGAGCCTTGTGCCTGAGGGAACCAAAACTGGGCAAAACCCACAGAACAGTCTGCCACAGGTTACCGCCCCTGCCTGCTTCATCATCGCCAGGCTTCTCTGGAGATGGCTTGTTCCTTCACTTCTAATGGAGAAGTCCTTCCCCAATACCAGGTTAAATTTTCCCAGCAGCCTTACTGGAGCATCATCCTTGTCCTGGACCTGCAGCAGGACTGGTTCACTGCCCTTTGCAAAGCCCTTTACCTCCAGGGAGGTTGTAACTGTGTCCTCACTGAGCTTCTTGTCCTGTAGACTAAATACAGTCACGCCAATAAACCTGCCTTCCTAGGTGATGTTTTTAGGGTGCTCCTGGTTATCACTGTTCTCCTCTAGACCTTCTGCAGCTCACAGGGTGTGGGCAGTGGTGTTGCTGTTACTGACAGCTGTACCACTCTGCTCACTGCTCCACTGGCACTGCTTAGCAGGGATGGGGCCATGATTGAGGCATTCTTCACCTCCTTCAAGCTCCTTTCCAAAGGTCTCACCTCCCTCCTGCTTCAGGAAACACCAGCATTGAACCGAGGCCAGGCTGGTCTGGAGCTGCACTTGCTGCTGCCACCCTGCCCTGCTGGGGCTGAGGGCACCCAGCCTTGTCTGTGCCTGGTGTTAACACCATCAGCACCAGCTTCTCAGAGCAGCACGGAGGTGACAGGGAACGAGTGGGGCATGTCGTGTGGGTACAAAGCCTGTGGGCTGCATCCACCTCCGGCCCTTGCGCTCTTCCTGCCCCAGCGCCCTCTTCTTGCACACAAACCTCGACTCATTTAAGTCGCCTTTGTGGGAGATTTAGCCCAATGCTGCTGCTTGTCAGTGGCTTCCAAGAGCTTTGCCTGGCCCTCCTGAGATTACAAATCAGTCTTGCTGGACCTGTTTTCTAAAGCAGCCTTTAAACCTGTGCCCTGAACTGGCTCTTGCAAGCACAGGGCTGAGCAGCCAGGCTGTGCCGGAGTGTTGGCTGGTGACTGCGAGTGGAAGGTTCGTCCAAACCCTGAATGAACGAGTGTAGAAATTGGCCCAGGGAAGAGAGAAGAGAAGGGGAGGGAGAGGAGGGGAAGGGAAAGAAGGGGAAGAGAAAAGAGAAGAGAAGAGATTCAACTGGGTTGGAAAAGACCTCCAAGATCACCAAGTCCAATCCCTGATCCAACACCACTGTGATTACCAAACCATGGTACTGAGTGCCACATCCAGTCTCACTTTAAAATCTCCAGGGATGGTGAATCCACCATCTCTCTAGGCAGGCCATTCCAATACCTGATCACTCTCTCCGTAAAGAATTTCTTCCTAATATCCAGAGAAGAGAAAGCATTACATCTTCTTCTCCACCTACTACTTCCCTCCAGCCCACACATGCGGGACAGCTCCCTGAAGCCCCCGGACCGCGTCAGGCTGTGGCACACAGTCCCATAACCGTGCCGAGCGCTCCGGAGCCGCCGNACCCCGCAGCCGCTTCCTCGGCGCGCCGGGCACCGCCGGCCCTTCGCCCGCGCTGCCCCAGCGGAGCGGGGCGAAGCGGCCGCGGGAGGCCTCGGCGCCCTCTGCAGCCTCCGCATCGCGCTCCCGGCGCTGCTCCTCGGCCCAGACAGGCGAGCTGGGGCGGGGTCCCGGGGCGCCTCCGCATCCTGCGCTCGGGGCGGGCCGCGCCGCTCCCCCGGGAGCGGGGCCGAGCAGCGGCCTGTGCTGGGGGGGCTCTGCCGGCCCTGGGGAGGAGGGACCCGCTGTCCTTGGCGCTGCCGCTGCTCGGCTGTGGCTTGTTAAAACGCTCCTGTGCCGTGGCAACCCCCGGGGCTGTGCTTGAGACGCGTTTCTTGCAGCTCCGAGCCCCGCTCGGCGTTACCCTGTACCGGGGCAGCGTCCCTGGTGTTCGAGGAACGCGACCGCAGGGAGACCTTTTTTGTCCGAGGACCGGCATGGTTTGGGTTACGAGTGCTCTGAAGCTACAGCTTACAGCATGTCAAAACCCTGAAAGGAGTTCTTAGCGTCCAAAAATACGACGGGTAGGGGTTTTAACCATGCCTCCGTGCAGGTGTTCCGTGGCTGAGGTGCCGGCAGGAGCCCCGGCCAGGCCGTACAAGCCGGGACACCCCAAAAGCGAACCCTGTCGAAGGGGTCAGCTCAGAGAAGAGTCGTAGAATGTGCATAAATGGAAATCATTTAAACCCGTAATTTACTGTGAAAGATTTTGGTTCGTTTTTTTGTTGATGTCTGCATTATGCAAGTGTTCTGTTGAGAACTTTGTTGTCAGTAGCCTGATTTTATGCCTACAGGGTGCTGCTTCTCAAAGAGCAGGTTTTCGTGCGGCGCCTCCTATTCCCCCTCTCACTGCAGTGACAAGTTGTAGGGGTTTGTGCTAGTTAGGGAACAGTTAATTAACTTTAATTGCTGGCAGTGGTTTAGCTTCCCCAGAAGGAGGTGGAGGACAGGCCATAACTACCGGGCTCTTGGCAGTAATTAAGACTAGTCAGCTGTTCTGTGGCTGAAGTCAGGATACTGTAATCTTCATCCATGAATTCACCTGCAGTCTGCTGAGGAGTAAATTCATGGTTTAGAGAGCTGCATTAGTAATGATCATAATAGTAACATGTATTCTAATCTTATTCTCTAATTGCTTTATTATGGTACCTAATTTAGAAATAGTTGCAAGCTGAAGTTCCACAGTGATGCTGACGGAGACTTTTGCTGAAAGTTAAGTTGATGCTAATTAAAACATTACTCCAGGTAAAATTTTAGCTTTGACTGGAATGTTGTCAAGTATTGACCTTGTTCAACAGAAGTCTAAATCTAACCTGGACTTCACATGAAACAGCTCCTTGTAGACAAAACAGTAGGAGGCCAAGATTTTTTTAAAAACAAATTAGGAGTATGAACTTGAAATTAATGCGTTTAATTGCAATTTCAGTGGAAAGATCATGGGAGAATGATGACAATAAGAAGAAAGATCTGTTTAAAGAAAAAAAATAATTAAACCAAGATCATTGAGTGTTTGCTGTGGGCTTTTTGCATATACGTGTATATGTATGCCAGGGCACTGAAAATTTCTGCAAAACAAAGTCATCAAAACCACACTGATACAAATAATCCCTTGAACAGCTGGCAAATGGCTAACTTTTTAAATTGCTGTTATGTAGATAATGGAACATAATGGTTTCCTGATGTACTTAGTACTGCAAAATGTGGTACCTTTTTTTTCAGTTTTAAGGGACAATTTAAACTGCTTAAAATATTACTCTGTGTTTTTTTAAAAATCTAATATAGTCTGATTTCCCAGCTATATTGATTTTTTTGTAAGTGGCAATGTTTCTTGCACTTAGTTTAACTCCATCACTGCACTTTTTACCGGAAGTTGAGTAAAACTATTTTGCCTGGGCTTCTATTGCATCTGAATGATCATTGCGTTGGTTTTCTCTTCTTGTTTAAGTGGGTCTGCACAGGGGAAAAGTGAATTCCTTTTACATTAAAATTTGACTAAATAGATGAAGATCTAATTATGCTTAATATACGTCCTTCCCAGATCTCAAAGCTTTTGAAAGAAGACTTACTGAATATATTGCATGTTTGCAACCAGCTACAGGACGTTGGAGAAGTAAGTTTGTTGTTCCGAGGGATAAATAGGATTCTGTCTTTTAAGCTTTTTAGAATTACCAGTGTGTATATTTGATTTCAGATTGCCCAAACAGAAATCTATATTTAAGTTTTGTTCAAAATTTGTGGTGTACATTCAGGCACTGCAACAAGTTAATACAGGATAATAAGCTAATATTTTAGCCAAAGCTAGAAAAATGAGGTTAAGATTGAATTGACTGAAGGATGAATTATCCTGGAAATAGTTGGAACAATAAGTTGTGGTGGTTTTTTCTGTTTTATTCTGGGTTTTGCGGTGGTGTTGATATTTTTTTTTTTAAGGCTCAGACATTTCTGATGGTCACTGTAGTTACTTAAACTAAAACAAAACTTGTTTCAGAGCAATCAGTAGGCAAGCATATATTTATATGTATGTCTGCCGAACTTGTGCATATGAACTGTAGGAATGCATTTGGCTTCCAGAATTGTTGTTTACTGTTGGATATAATTTAAAAAAAGTACTGGAAATTTCTAGGCATATTTAAATGGGGTTTGCATAACTGGTATTCAATAACTTACCTTTTTTCCCCAAACTGTTCTTTTTCTTACTGTTGCAATTCACCTATTTTCATTTCTGCCTCCAAGTAGAAACTTTTCCTCATGCAAAAGTGGGAAAAGAAATAAAACCTTAAAAGATGCTGCTGAAAAAATAAATGCTTGTAAATATGAGGGAGGTATACTGTTTATGACTCTTGTTCTTTTCTTCATCAGTGATTCTGATAGTGGTATCAGTCTGTACAGCAACTGGGGCTTGGAACTGGTTAATAGACCCGGAGACACAGAAGGTGAGATCAGGCTAATGCCAAAGGTTTTCTATTTCATAGCTTGGTGCTGCAGTCAAGTGGCATATTGAAAACTGAAAGGTTAAGTGTGGTTCTCCCATGAAACTCAAAGATCATTTTTAGTAAAGCTCTCAAGCTGTCTGGAATTGTTGTGAAGTATGTCCTGGGACAATGTCTACCATAATTCTACACCTTGAGTGCTTATCTGAAGAATTGTTCACAAGTACTTGGAGATGGATAGGAGCAGTATTTTATTTTTAGTTAAGCAAACTAGGCAGCAGCTTTCTGTATGTCTTACAAAGCATATAGTGAGACTGATCTGATTTCTTTCCTAGGTGTCATTTTTCACATCACTTTGGAATCACCCGTTTTTCACAATTAGCTGTATTACCCTAATAGGCTTGTTCTTTGCTGGAATACATAAAAGAGTGGTGGCACCATCAATGTATCCTTTGATTTATGTTTATCAGGTTAAAAGTATTGTAGTTACTGCTGTTACTGAAGCCTATGCTAATGCTGCTGTTCCAGTTTTTACTTACTCTGTGTACAAGTGTTAGCGCCTTTCCTTGACACAGTCCACACAGTATAGCAGCCCGATGTCGAACTGTTTTGGCAGAATATAATATGTCTTGTGATGATGTAAGTGTTAGTGGTTCATTGCCTAAATCTTTTTTGTGTAAAAATAAAAAGCGGCAAATAATTTGTAAAGACACATGTTTTGTTTTGCCTTTTTTTCTTCTCAACAGCACTTGTATACATCTCAACAAATTCTGTGTCTGTAAAACTGGAATGTGGAATGCTTAGTACTGTTGTGTGTACTGTTTTAAACACAGCCTGTAATGTTTAACTACAAATGCAGTTGTTGGGCTCAACTTTCAGGGTTTAAACTTCTTTTTTTTTTTTTTCCCCCCCCTCCCCCCTTCTCTTGCAGACTGGAAAATTAATATTGAAGCCTAGGCCTCATGTTCAATAAGGGCTGTCTTCCTTCAGTTTTTTCCACTGCCATGGAAACCAAAAATGACCTTTTTTTAAGGTAGTATGACAGCAAAAAAACAGATGGGACTGATTGTTGCTGCCTGGGAGTGAGAGTCTTAACACAGTTGACAGTGAAAGTGTGCAATATTACTTTCTTGAATATTTATCCAAATTCTTTGTTATCACATTATCAGTGCTTTTGCTACTTCCAATTACCTCTTTTTCAGTATTAGTGTCACTTTTTTACTTCGGCTAGAACAGAACATACAAGTGAAGTATGTTAATCGGCGATGAAGTTGAACTTGAAAATGAAACCTCATTTGTGTTACCTGTCTTTGTAAGCTATTGTAAATAGCACATCAATGCCAATGTTCAGGAAAAGAAGTAATATTTGCTGTCTGGATCCCTTTGTTCCTGTGAACAGTATTGAAAGGAACACTTGCCATTCTCCTGATGTTTTATTAGCACACTTCCTCATTACAGCTGTCTTTGTCTTCTGGTCACTCTTTTTGGAACTGGTTAAAAGGCCTGCAGGAAGACGGTCGGTCTGTGCTGGAGAAAACTGGTCTTACTGTTTAAGAACTTCACAAATATATCAAGGATCACGTTTGTCAAGTTGTGTATATAGTGCACCAGCCACTTTCCTTGTGGTCATACATAGTTCCTTGTTTGATCTGGTTCAAAACACTGCTATTTTAAGATTTTAATATTTTAAAAATTGTCTTAAATATGCTTGTATCTTCCCAATTTTAAGGTTGTACTGTATCTAAAGTCCACCTGACCATTCCGAGGGGATTTTTATGCTGTGATAAGAGTATGAAACTAGTACTGCAAATGTATAACTTCAGATTGGGTAAAGAAAATATAAAGAGTGCCACAATAAAATAACAAAAATCATTCAGAGTGTTAACAACAAGGTGTGGATATTATATGCTTAAAGTGTAACTTTTGAATAGCTAAAACTGTTGAGTTTTAAGTTGTTCAAGGTGCCTTTTTAGTTGTTTTGAACTCTTTAAATTGACTCTAACTGCAAAGCTCGTGCAACTTCAGTAACTCCTACTACAGGGTAGACTGGCTTTTAAAGGCAGCCTATTGGTGTAATTTTGTCAGTTAAGACATTAAGAATTGTCTTCTGGATTTTTTCCAGTAATTCTTCTGCCCATGCATTATTTTTAACTGCTGTATATTTTGTAGGTAAATGTGTATAAAATAAATCCTTTGTATAAACAGATGTTATCTTCTTTTGTACCGTGCAAATGCAGATCTCCAGTGAACACAGAAGAACTTAAAAGAAAATTTGTAGCTGAAGTCTGTAACTTTTAACCAGACCAACATTTCCTGTGTTTGATGTGATTCTTATAATCTTAAGATACTGACACCAGAGAGAAACCCCATCCCGGGTTTCCACCCTACAGGTCAAACCTGCCTCTGTAAGTGCTCTGAGAGGAGACCGTTTCATTTGACACTCAGTTTGAGCCGCTGACCTGGGGAGACAGGCGGCGTGAACACGGCGTGCTGGGGCGGGAGTGGGGTGGGGAGTGGGGCTGGCCGTGCGGGACGGGATGCGGAGAGGGGCGTGGGGTAGGGGCTGTCCATGGGGCGTGAGGATTCTCTGCAGGGAACAGAAACATTGCTTCTAACTTCGGGCTAATTATTAGTTAGGGGATTTTCCATGGAACAGACCTTGTTGACCTGTAACTGGAAGATGTAGTGGGGGGTAGCAATTTGGGAAACAAACTGTCAAGGAATTTTTGTGCTGGAGCTGGACTAAAATGTGAAACGTTGTACTTGGAGTGACATCTGTGTGAACTGCTCTAGTAGCTGCTTTACTTGATGGCTTTTAAAGAGAAAGGAGTCCCAGCTGGCAGCAGCAAGCTGGTGAATCATTGCTGCTTCCTTATCTCCATTTGATTATAACCACAGCTTATGAATGTCATAATTGTGCAGTGGTTATTTGCTAGTTAGGGAATCTGGTTTTTTATTAAAATAAGGACAGACAGAAAAGTCCATTGAAAGGAATGTGCAATGAATTGATTTAATTTATTTATGGTTGTCTTCTCAACACTTTGAAAAGAAACATAATAACAAATTAAACATATCAACAAGGGATTCACTGGTCATTTTAATGTGACCATTAAGATAATCAAAAGAACAGAGAACCTGTCATAGCACAGAACACTGAAAGAGCATGTCCTGCTTAACCTAACACTCCGAAGGTTGGGCGGGGCGGGCTCTGCGGGGCGGGGGCAGCGCCTGCGCGGGGCCGCACACGTGTGCGCGCCGGCGCCGAGCGCAGCCATGGGCAAGAGCCGCCCGCGGAGGTTCCGCAGGGCGGCCCCCGGGCCCGCCGGCCCCGCGGAGCGCCGGGACGGCCAGCGCGGCCCCCGCGAGGAGCAGGAGGAGCCGGAGGAACCGGCCGCGGAGCTGCTGGACAAGGTGCGGGCGGAGCGCCACCCCTCTCCCNAGCAAGCTGGTGAATCATTGCTGCCTCCTGATATCCATTTGATTGTAACCATAGCTTGTGAATGTCACAATTTTGCGGGGGTTATTTGCTAGTTAGGGAATCTGTTTTTTATTAAAATAAGGACAGGCAGAAAGGTCCATTGAAAGGAATGTGCAATTAATTGATTTATTTATTTATGGTTGTCTTCTCAGCACTTTGAAAAGAAATATNCAGCACTTTGAAAAGAAATATAGTAACACTAAACACATCAACAAAGGATCCACTGGTCATTTTAATGTGACCATTAAGATAATCAAAAGAACAGAGAACCTGTCATAGCACAGAACACTGAAAGAGCATGTCCTGCTTAACCTAACACTCCGAAGGTTGGGCGGGGCGGGCTCTGCGGGGCGGGGGCAGCGCCTGCGCGGGGCCGCACACGTGTGCGCGCCGGCGCCGAGCGCAGCCATGGGCAAGAGCCGCCCGCGGAGGTTCCGCAGGGCGGCCCCCGGGCCCGCCGGCCCCGCGGAGCGCCGGGACGGCCAGCGCGGCCCCCGCGAGGAGCAGGAGGAGCCGGAGGAACCGGCCGCGGAGCTGCTGGACAAGGTGCGGGCGGAGCGCCACCCCTCTCCCGGCTCGGGAGCGG
>VXAU01003785.1:946097-969682 GCA_013399695.1 Formicarius rufipectus | reverse complement strand
GCCGGGCGCGGTGTCGGGGTGTCTGCACCGGCGGGAGGGAGCCCGAGCAGCCGTGGGGGCCGCGCCCCGCCCCGCCCGGGCAGGCGGGAGGCAGCGCTGTGCCCCGCAGGGGCTGCTCGGGGGTTCCTGCACCGCCTGGGTTTGGTCCCCTTCTCGCTGGAGAGCTCTGCAGGTGGCCGGAGCGCTGAGTCCCTGAGCCAGACGTAAGGGGTGTAAGGAGTAGCTCGTAGAAGATGCTGACAAGCCACCTCTGGGCAGCAGTTGCTGATGAAGACTGGTGTAAACCTCCTCCTGCACATATTACTTTAGAATCAGAACCAAAAAATCTCTTTTTTCCTCAAGTAATCAAATCCCCTTTGTTCACTTTACCTAACTGAAATAGTTGAACAAATCACTGCTTGATTATTCTTCTGGACTAACCTATTTAGTCTTAGAATAGAGAGAGAAAGGCACAGGTGACGGATGAGCTGGGAGGTGTCTGTCAGTGTCAGTGGGGCAGGATCTGATGTGACACTCTGCTCTTCAGCAGATGTTTATATTTTCTGTTAGGTTTTCCACAAGCTCCGTGACGTTCCAGGATATGCACTTCTGCTGTTTTATTACTTTTATGATTTGCAATTCTTACATCTCACCTAAAACTCTGTTACAGCACAAGTCAGCATCGTCTTGTGGATGTAGTGAACACTTGCTTCTTGTGGTTAAGCAGATGCTTTTAATCTAAAGGCTATATTTAAAAAAATTTTGTTGATTCTTCAGCTTTGTGATGGCATATGTTTTGTATTCCCCCTTCCACCTGTGTTCACTTCTCTTTTTAATACGTGCTAACTGAAAGTAGATACAAGTTTTCACCAGTGCCAGCTAATGTGAAATCTGTGTCTGGACTATGACTGTCTTGTTAAACACCTAGAATAGTATTTATCTAGCCACACAGTTAACACACATAACCCAGGCAAAGATTTATAAACTTTTGGGGAAGTTAAAAGCTCTTGCTTGCATTCAGGAGCAGTAAAACAGGAGCTATGCTGCTGGGCCTGCAAATCAAAAGGCAGATAAATCTTTTCAGTCTGTAAAAACTTCCAGCTACCTTTTCCCTCACCCTGCTGTGCCCCGTTTGTGTCTCCCCAGCTGCAGCACCCGAGTGCTGAAGTGAGAGAGTATGCCTGTGCCAGCATTTCCAAGCTGTTGCAGCAGAAACACGTCATCCCAGCCTTTCTGCAGAGGGACGTTGTGCGCTGTTTGGGACCCTTGCTGATGGATCGCAGTTTAGCTGTTCGGGAAACAGCCGCGGGTGCTCTCCGGTAAGCAGAGCTGGAGTGTGAGGGAAAGTAGTGGGATTTTGCTGTTGACAACCATGAACTTGAAGGCCAACCTGTCTTGCTTTAACTCTGGCCTCAGTAAGTATGCCCATGTCTGCAAGAGAGGACTTTTCTTGCTCTGTGAGATATCCGTGTCAGGAGCAAGCTTTATGCTAGAAATACATGGCTTTATGAAGAAATATCATGAACTGAAATGCAGTTTATATAGCATTTTGTGTCTTGATGTTTTAGTACAGATAAGCCTCCTTGTTAGACTCAACGAGTAAGTGAAAACATCTCTTTCCTACCACCAAAGTTCTTTTTCATTAGAGAGGTAGAAGACTAAAGCTACTGATTAAGCAAATTGATTTTAAAACAAAAAGTACCATATCCTTTAGGATATAAAATAAATGGGTTTTATTTAAACATTCCTGGAAAATGTTGTATCTGATCCAAAGCATTTATTTTTTTGTTTTTCCTAGAAATCTAAGTGCTTGTGGAGGATTTGAGGTCTGTGATGACATGGTGACAAATGACATTATGACACCCCTTGTTGCGCTTCTGAAAGAGGTGTGTTTATTCTGATTTTAAACTGATCTAGCCATTAAATTATCCCATTTACAAAAATAGTTGAGTTTTTTATAGCTATTATTAAGAAAAGATATATGAAAGATCTTTCAGATGAATTTTAAACAGGTTTAATGATGCAAAAATTATTCCAGAGATTTTAAACCACTAGCTTCTGTCTCCTGACTTGGGTCCATGGTGAGATTTGCTCCCTGAAATGATTCTTCTGTTAAAGATCTGGAGATTTTGGGTCTGGAGCATCAGTCAAGACCAGTTTATTCTGTCAGTCGAAATCCAGGTCCAACGTTTATGTTGCAACATTATTCTAGTGAGGTTTTTCTTTGGTGAGCAGTTCTGTCTAAATGAAAGCTTGAGTTTGTAGCTGGGTAGTTACTGTAGGAAAACTTGGATTGAATGCCTATTTGTCTGGTCCAGGTGTTGCAGTGCAGTTTGGAAATTGCATTGAATTTTGTCACTTTCTGTCTTTGTATGAGCAGCCTTGAGCATTACCATCATTTTCTGTTTCTTCCCCATTTTAAAATGAGTAATAGCATATTTGTAACACATAGCAAGATATTAGCTGAATTAATTAGAAAGAACTATTGACAGTTGCATACAGACTATTAGCAAGAAACAGTAATTAGAGTTCTAAAATTGCCAAGTATTTTTTTAAATAAAAAAATACTTCTAAGGGCTATTGAATGCAAAACAAGTACTGTAAGAGTCTTCCTACAAAAGAAGAATTACCGACAATTCAATTCCATAGTAGCCCAGTTTCCTTAGAGAATTGGAAACTATTCAGGTTTTCTGGTAATAAAAGCATTGTGAGATAATCTCTCTACTTACTCTGCTGCTAATATTTTAAGCTTTTGCTTTTATTTGTTTCTATTTGTTTTCCAACCCTAGTTCTCTTGTTTGGTTGTAGTGTAGCACTGGGCTGGATGCTAACCAGCTCTCTCCAAAGAAGTGCAGAGAGGCAAACAAAAACTACATTGAGGACATAGCCAATGAAGCTATTAATTTGCTGTGGAATATATGGTAAGTGCTGTGTAAACATTGGCTTTTTAGGAGAACTAAGTTAAATTCTTCCTGAAAAGTAGTGTGGAAATTGAGGCAGAAAAGAAATTACTGGCATGGGGAGATGTATTTGGTTGCTGATTCTGATTTCTGATTGTGTTGCTCCTTTAATAATGGTGAGCCCTCATCTGTTCTGAAATACAGGTTTATCTTCTGCCATCAATTACTTTTTTAAGTGAAGGGTTCTACAAGTCCATTAAGTTGGTCATTAGTTTTAGGAGAGTGACAAATTTTTTACTATTGTTCATCCTGAGTTCTCATTATGTTTTCTGAACGTGCTCTGGTCATAGTCTGCTGTACAGTTTGGATTACAGTGTCTTGCATGTAGTTCTGTAGATCCTTATTGTGCTATGAGAGATGGAAAAAACTAAATTCTGATCTGTGAACTCCAGTGCTCTGGGAATATGAGCAGTTTTTATACCACTTCCTCCCTCTGCAGGTCATCCCAAAAAGTAATATTAAATGTTTGGACCAACTATCCCTTAGTTTCCTGAGACACTGATACAAATCTACTTAGTTATGTGAAAAATAATCTGAATTGTTCAGTTCATAGTTCACATTGGAAACACTAGGTGAAGGAAGAGAAATGGCAACATTATTAACACAGATGTGACTATAAACATTGAAGTGATACAAACCTGTTCTGTAAGTTTTTCTTGAATTTCGTGTTGGTTCTCATCATTTTTTAACAGCTCCATATCATTATACACTTTGCCTACAGGATTTTATTTAGTGCTGTACAGTGTTTCAGTGGAGCTGCCTCCATGCCTGTTGGTGTGGTATGGCTGCTGGCTTGAGGCCTTATTTCTAAATTGGGATTTTTTTTTTTTTGAGATTGGAATCTAGAACAGTAGAGAAAGTGTTTGCTCGGCACCTTGAACACAATACATGATCCTTTGTAACTCTGACTCAGCAGTGTTGTGTGTTCATTTTGGGGGGGGGAGGGGGCTTTTTTAGTCAGTGCTTTGGAACAGGATCTGTAATTAATTATTAAGTGTGATATAAATCACCTCTGTATTTTAACTTTGTGACAGTGAGTGTGAACTGCTGACTTCATTGCTAAGTTTAGTACTTATAACGTTGGGGCTGGCATTGGTGCTGAGACATAATATTTCCAAAAGTAAATTTTTGAAGATCGTTTTAGCTGATTAGGTCCTATGCCTCTTTAGTTTGAATTAGTCTCATCTGAATATATTAGTTTAAAAAAGGGAACAGCAGTGAAGAAACACAAATTCCACTGTTAGATAATTAAAGTAAATACATTAGTGAATGATAAGAGCAGTCATTTTATGGAGTGAATGAATATTGATGCAGCAGCCTGCTCTGGTCAGTGGGTTTGTGGGTGAAGTCTTCTATGGCTGCAGAAAGCCCTGAGCTGGCTTGTAGCCTGCAGCTGCCTTTCACTCTCTGGCTGGGCCTGCACGCATCAGTATTTAGGCTCCCAAATAAAGTTCCCCTGTGTGTGAGAAAGCAGCTGGCAGAAGCCAGCTTTCTTCAAAAGTGCTCAAGATTTTTCAGTTTCTCTTTCAGCATCTTCATACAGAGTTGATTGTAACCTTGCTAATGAAGGATAGCTCTGTAATTAATGCATAGTTCTTACATAGTTTGTTAAACTGTGATAGTGTGCTTAAATAGTGATAGGGTACTTAAAATGTTGTTACAGTATTTTTTTTTTCCTGGGAAAAGTGTTTTAATTAATCTTTTTCATACATTAGTGAATGCAACAATACTGCCCTATACATATTCAATAAAGAAGGATGTCTGGAGGCTGTGTTACATTACATGAAGAAATTTTCCACAAATGTGGATCTGGCTATTTCAGTAGGTAAGTGGTAAAAGGAGAAGATAAGGATTTAAAAATACTTGCTTTTTTTTTTTCTTTTCTGTATAAATGTAACATTAATGTTAGATACCTTGCATAATGCACCTGCCTTAGCATTGCTTAGCTTTGCACTGAATATAAGATAGCACATAATTCAGAAGTGTGCGTCTGTTGTGCTTGTTTTCAGTCCAATGGGGAAAGGCTTATTGGTTGTTACATGGGAGGAAAAATTCTGTGGAAAGAGGACTCTAGAGGGAGGCTGTGTTTTTTTCATTTAGTTATCAGGTTTTGGTAATAGAGGGTTTAATTTTTTTAAGCAAAGGACGTAGTCACTCTAAAAGAAACCTAAACAACTCCTGTCATTTTTAATGTGGTTTTATTAGTAGTGTTGTTATTACCGTCTTATAATGGTCATTCAAGTGTGTGTGCTCCCTGCATTTTTTATGTTGTCACTAATGAGTATACAATGCAGAAATTGATTTTTGAGTAGCTGAAACTAATACAGCCCATTGTCTGATGTGTTATTGTCCTCATCTGTTTTGTGTACATGTTTGACATAGAATGTCTTTTAATCTAAAACACAGCTTATGAGGGGCAGTGTCTTATCATGCTGCATGCTGTTTTGTTGTTTTTGGTTTTTTTTTTTTCCTGTCAGTATTTCATTAATCCAGTTTTCAGGAAGATAATGCTTTTTCTTTAGGAGAGTGAAAACTACTACTACGTTTGTTAATTATGTTTGTTCTTGTGTGCTGCAGCAAACTGCTTGCAGGCAGTGACAGAAGATAATCCAGGTCTGCTTTCTTCATTTAATGCTTCTGCACAACAAGTATTGGAAACAGTGATGATGTGTCCAGAGAGCACAATGAAGCATATCCTCCTGAGAACACTGATAGCAGGTATGGGGCTCCAGGGTGTTCACTGCTCTGTGATGGGAAGACCAGCAGGAAAAGAAGGGTGGGAAGGACACAATGTGTAGTCTTCTCTGTGAAGTCTGGACATCTGCTTGTCAAAGCCTGTCCAGATGGTTCATGAAGTTATATCTGCCTTTTGGAACTGCAAATAGATACTTACAACTAGTGTTAAAACTGTCTTAAATGCTTAATTCTAAATTCAGTCCCTGCTCAATGTGATAAATCATTTTAACTGTTCATTTGGTTTTCCGCAGTGGTACAGAAGTTGTTTTGATCTTAATAGGTGTAGATTTTTAACTCAGATTCTCTACCTTGCATTCTTCTTGCCAACTTCTAATGCTTTACCATGGTGATTTTTAATACTGAAGTGTAATAAACTAATTTTGAGAATCTTTAGAAAACGGTTCTCTCGTGTGGATTTGTTGTCTTAGGTACAAAGTGACACCAAGGTCAGTCCACACAAATACTCTAAATATTTACATGCTGAAATTTACTTGAGCTTAGGATGTGGACATAACATAATTATGAGTAATACAGAAGTATGAGTATATGAAATGCTAAACAGAAAACAATACAAATCTGTGGAGCAAAGGCTTCAACATTATTACATTTATACTGAATGTAATCACTGCATATTTTAAGTAGTGGAGTCATATGGATATTACAGAGAATTGAGTACTTTAATAATTTTTATATTTTGGTTATCTCATATTTAGGCACTATCTGGAATATCAAGGATACCATTCCAACAGGCAGCCTGGGAAGCATGGTTAATGCAATCCTGAAGATCTTTTCAGAATCATTAGCAATAGATGCTGGTGAAACAATTATTCGTATGAACGAAGCTGAAAAAAACAGGTTAAAACTTGCTGCTGAAGCAGAAACAGAGGAAAACATGTGTGATGTGGTGGACAACTGTGTTTTAGGTGAAGACGATAACATGGAAGAAATACCAAAAGCAATACTCAGGAGAGAAAATGATGTTTCAGATTTACTTCCAGTAAGTGGGTCTGGCTGGCTCTCAGACTTGGTGCTTTTTGGCTGAGCATTGGACTAGTCTTGACTCAGCACCAGCCAGAATAAATGATCTCTGAGTGTTACTAATACTGGTTCCCAAATAGCTTGGTTATCTTAGCTAAAATCTCCAAGATGAGCATGGAAAATTTCAGCACAACTGGTTCCAATGTGGCCAAGTTGCACAGCACATCAGGAAAGTGCATTTCCATGGTTTTCCTCTAGTGGAAGGTATAGACTTACCTGACACTTCTACCTGCAGCTACTGCAGGAAGTTTCAATTTCTGCATCTGGTCAGTGAGATTTGTGGTGGTTGTAACTGCTCAGTCATGAGTGGAGGTGGCTCAGGGGGTAACAAATGCTTTTACTGTTATGTATGTGAAAAGGATAACAGGAATACATGTTTCTGTTAGGGTTTTAGTTAACATTAGGTAATTGTTTCTATTACAGCTTTAGTGCAAGTGGCATTTCTTGAATATAAAATTTGCTCTGGAACATCCAGCACAAAGGTTATAGATAACACCTCTTGGTTTTGTGGGGTTTTGGTGTAGAATGAGAAGAGGAAATGACTGTTTTTAGCTGACAGCTTGGGTACTTTAAGTTGTACTTATATGTTGTTTTACAAAATCAAATTTGGTTCATGTTTTTACTTTTTAGTCTGATAAGTGGGAGCTGAAGGAAGTGACAGCTTTACTGACAGCTCAGCAGACTGCACTGGAAATCATTGTTAATATGTGCTGCAGTGAAGGTTTGTAGGAGTCTTTCATTGCAAGTGTTGTGATGTGTTTCTGAATAGGTCACGTGTAGTTTGCCGTTTAGTCATCTTGACTATGTGCAAACGCACATAGGGATATTGTCCCTGATATCCTCCTCATCTGGGGGGCAGATTAGATTGTAATTTCTGTTACTGATTTAAGTGTTTGTTTTTTATATTTTTCATTTAAGTCATTTATGATCCTTAAATATTTTTCTTTGCATGATACTATGTGCCAACAAACAAAAAAGCACTTGTGCCAAAGAAATATTTCCTGGAATGTTACAGCAAAATCTTTGTTCACTTGGAGTGTGGTCTGAGTGTTCTTCTGACAATACATGTATGAATCTTATTGCACATGGGGAGATCGATTTTTTGAAAGCAGATCTTGTAGCTTTGATTTAATTTTGATACTACAGGTGTTGCAGAATTAGGAGGAGATAGCTTTTGCATGTAACTCTGGCAACAATGTAGATATAGGCTTTCAGAGTTTGGCCTTTGTGAGTTTATTTGGAGGCGAGTAGGAAATAGATATTCTGTATCTTCTATGAACTGGTACTCGGTTTTGATAGCTTTTTCCTAATCTTCAGGAAAACAAATGAGAGATTATCAAATTTTGCTTAAAACACAGACAACCAAACAAAACTAATCCCCTAAACCCTCCTAAACTTCAAAACTTTGGTTGCTGTTACATTTTTAGCCAGATGCAGAAGCAACTGTTTAGGAGATAACTGGGTAAAACTTTCAGGTTCTAATAAAATCCACAGTAATACCCAGTTATTCCCAATGGTGATTTTTTTTTTTTTCTCTTACAGCACAAGGAAATTCTCCACCTAGTGTATGAAGCTCCTTTCATAACTATGTTTCTCATCTAATGAGCTGTAATTCATAAGCTTTCTCCTTTAATTGGAAAATCTCTTGTGGATAAGCTGCATATTCTGCCATTCACTCAGTGTAATGTAGAGTTGATTGTGTTGTATTTCACTGCAGTACTTTACCCATTCAGGGGCAGACAGAACATAGGCTGTAGAAATTAAGAGGAATCCAGAAGCAGCTGTTCATTTAATTTTCAAGTTATTCGAGGACTAAAATAGCTTTAGCCATTATGCTGAGTTCATACAAACACATGGCTTGCTACAGAACTGAGGGAAATAACCAGGCTGGCAGGATATGTGTTTTCCTGAACACTGGCTGGTGTTTGGAAGAAGCGGAGCACTCTCCCCTTGATGGAGATGTGGGCAGAAGTCAGGAGACTCCAGTCTGTCGTTCGGAGGTTACCAGCGCTAGTTAACATGGGATTGCCATTGGAAATTCTTCTGTGTGTCCCAGAACAGTACGAGAAACCTGATCATAGTTATAAGCTAGTCTTCTAGACCCCAGTTCCTGCTCTGCCCTGGTCACTTGTTGTCTTTGTTGTTGCTGAGTTGCATTGTCAGGTCATATTGTTATCATTTAGTTTTCAAAGGAGATTTTTGTTTTTGCTTTGAAAGGATGCACATGAAATTTTTCTGCAAAAGCCAAGAGACTTAAAGGGATGCCTGCTTTGTTTTCATGTCTGATAAACATAAAGGACAACCATTTTCTCATGTGAAGGCTGTTAACACCACCATATTGTGGCTGCAGAATTAATTGGAGATTACCTTAAGTAATAGAATATGCCTGTGTAGTCAAGTTGCTGCAGCTTGTTATTTTGCATCAGATAAACAATAGCCATGACCTTCAAACAGATTCTTTAACTGCTGCACAGTATAGGTGACATGCATTAATTTAAACCTTTCTTGCTGTATTTTAAGTGACTTTACCTGTTGCCACAGAAATGCATGGCTGTTACACTACAGTACCTACATGTCAGGAGAATCTGTTGTTAGACAAAATTTCATTGAGGCGAATATGATATTTTTCTTCAGAGTAGTTAAATGTCCTGACCTATGTACACAGGCAAAGCTTTCATCTTTTAGAGAAGAGGATCAGTCCAACCTGTAGACTTAGGACTTGGGTAAACCCTGGTTAAAATGTAACCTGGTTTAAAGCAACTTTAGATAAATTCGTGTGAACCCTGTGGACATAGATATATTGGTTTATATATAAATGATGAACTGAGCTTGTGCCTGTCAGGCCAAGTCTGCCTTTAGCCGTGGACAGATTATTCACTTTGCAGTAGCCTGTTGGCGAGAGGAGCTGAGGTCGTGTTACCATGTGTGAGTGCCCTTAGAGATCTGCTAGTAGAGTAAGTCATGTAAGTATATATACCTAGTTCAGGTTTGACTATAAATCTAGTTTCACTTACTTTAAAATATGGTGCCTGAAATGACTATCAGAGGTTTTTTGACTTGCTTTGGCTTGTTTTGCTGTCATCATTTCCTTTCAAGTGGCCTTGCTTTGGAGACAGTGACATCTTCCTCCAGCCCAGTTACTGCCCAGGCAGAGGACATTTGTCTGTGGTTTCAGTATTGCCAGAGAAATAGTTGCCTTAACTTGTTTACTAACTGCAGTCAGTTTAAGTTAAACCGGTGTATTTGCATGCTTACCTCAAGAAGTGAAATGATATAATCCAAGTTAAAATCTTAGTAAGTCTTTGAGATGTTTCCTCTATACCTTTTTTGATACTTTTAAGTAACGCGTTGTTAGTATCAGAGATTAAACTACCCGTGTAAGAAGAACTTCTCTTGTAAGAATACTTGTTGCCTAGGTGAATGTAAAATATTTTCTTAATAAAATGTTTAGAACTGCAGCTTAATGGCACTTGGTTTGTGAGGAGAGCATAGAGCTCAAAAGCTTGAAGATTCCTAAACCAAGAGGTGGGACCAAGTACAATAGAGAAGTAGGATACCTATTGCATTAGGGCTGTTATATTTATATGTTGTTATATTGTTTATTTATGTATTGTTATATCTGGTCTCAGATCCCTCCGATGATGAGTGGGAAGAACTCTCCAGCAGTGATGAAAGTGACTTGTTCATGGAAAACTCATACAGTGAGGGGAGTGGGCTGCTAATGACACCTCTGTGCCTCTCTGATGAGGTTCACTCAGCATTTCTGAACAACCTTATTCCAAAGAAGGTATTGTCTTCTATTATATTTTCAACATGTGGTACAGTCTTTCCCTAGCTCCTTCTTTGTATCCCAGGTTAGGCAAGGAAATTACCCCAATCCACCTGGAGGAAAGGAATATTTTTTAAAATTAGTTTGCCTTCACTTTTTTTTGCCTAGAGGTGAATCCTTGCATGAGTTGTCTTGACCTAAATAATTGCTTCATGTAAGTTGAAATAGAAGAGTCATCTGTTTCAGAAAGCTGGTGGGGGTTCTTTTTTTTTATTTATTTATTTCCAAAATACAAAGGTTGTTACTCCTTGATTTGATCCTGAAAAATATTACCTGCAAAAAGAAAGAAAACTTTGGTGAAGCATGAAGCTATTTTCCATATTAGCTAAATGAGGTGGAAGAAACATATGTTAATGGCAACAGCACTGAAAAAGTACAAGTTCCTCTTCCTCTGTTTTATGCCAAGTGTCTGAAGTACAGTATTTTATACTGACAGGAACTAAGATTTTTTTTTTTTTTCAGAGCTGTATTGCTCATTTTTATTTGGAGGTGTAAAGTTGGACTTTGTTTTTTGAATCAGTTACTGTACTTGTTCAGCAGCATTGTAGAATTCCAACCTCAGACATCAGGGTGTGAGATGAAAACTTTAAAGCCTTTTTGTGCTTAATAGCAGGAGTTTTCTGGCAAGGCCTTCTATGCTTGCAGCTATCTGAAAATTCTGTAGCAGCATCAGTAAGAAGAAAGGGCCAAATAAGAAAAAAATAGCAGAGACTTAGAGAATCACCTGTTGTTCAGTACAGTTGGATACTTAAAATATGCTATGCTCAACCCAGTGTATAATTGCACCATTTGCGTGACTGAGAAAAATGCTGGTGTTTTTAGGAGGTGAGATACTTGCTGCCTGGAAGGCTTTGAAATACATAGTTTGAAATATCTGTTTGACATCAAGATAAAATTTCAGTCTTCTCTCCAAATACACTATAACAAAGAAAGAATCAAAACAACAACAAAGAGGCTTTATTGCTAAACCTTTCTTTTTCCCCTCCTCAGATTCTTGAAAAAACTGCTTTTCCGAACAGTGTTGCTCTAGACATCTGTATGCACAATCCGTCTTGGAAACCATTAATTAAAAAGTAGGAATTTCATTGTCTCTTACTATTTTTCATTTTTATTCAGTTGTTTTAGACATCTTAGATTGTCCATCTTTGGGTTACTTTTAAGATCTGGACATTGGCAGATCTGATATATGACTTTGAGTAAAGAAATATAAATGCTTTTGTAAACTGCACAGCAGATCACAGCCTTAATTAATTCAAGATTCTTGTATTTTGACATGTGTTTTCAAAGAGATCTACATGCATTTTTTCTTTGTTTCAGACTGAATACAGTGCAGTGTAGAGCTTTAACATGTCTTCATAGCATTTTGTTAGTGTCAGATGTGGATTGTCTTGGAGGACCTTCAGCACTTCAGTCCCTTGCACAGCATCTCTCGCAGCTGGTCTTTTCTAAAGCAGGTAAGATGTTTAGTAAAGGTGACTTGGTAACCCTCTTTGCTGATCATATGGGTTTATGGTAGCCATGTAGATTGTTAAAGTTCTAGTGCGATTTTATTAGTAATTGTATCCCTTTGGCCTTTCAGACTAAGTATACTGAATGTTGGAAATGTGCTGGCAAAACACTGTATCCTGATGTGTTTATCCAACTAGCACGGTGAGCCTGTCTGCTCATAATGCAAGAACCTACTTTACATCTGGGTCCACACAGAAATCAGTTAGTGGATTAATCCTGCCTTGCTGTGAGGCCAGAACTGTTTGCTTGATCATATTTGTGATAACAGTTTTTCACCAATCAGACAAACTATGAAGAAGATGGGACACTTTCTTTTTAAATGTGCTAACTAGCTAGCCGAAAGAGATGTGACAGAATATCTAGCACAGTCTTCACTTAATTTTTTTCTAGGAATCTTAGGAAATTATGGCAAAGGCAGTTACTGCAAAAAAAATGTACATGTAAAGTTTTTATGACTAAATACTAAAGCTGCTCCATTTTCTGTTATGGTTTGATTTCAGTTGAGAAGGTAATAAATGTCATCCTATTTTAGAATATCATATATATATATATTTAGGCATTGGAATGGACTGCCTGCAGAGGTGATGAAGTCACTGTCCCTGGAGGTGTTTAAGGAAAGACTGGATGTGGCACTGAGTGCCATGGTTTAACAAGGTGGTATTCAGTCAGAGGTTGGACTCCTTGATCTCAGAGGTCTCTTCCAACCTCATTGATTCTGTGATATATTCTGGCAAACACTGGAATGTGTCCACTATAGTTCCTCCAAGGTTTCCCCAGGCGTCTGCTAATATCAGTATTGTTAGATGGTCTATGCAGCAGTTGGCATTTCCAGCTGCTTCCTGTAATCCTACACATGAGATCAGCATCATTTCCGTAATCCTGTTAGACCATTTACACTGTGATCTCTGTTAGTGACATCAGAGAAGCTGAACTGAGATTAAAAAAAAACACAACAAAAACAAACAAACAAACAAACCCAACAAAAACCCCACCTGGTTCCCAAGTGATGATGTGGGTCCCTGACAGGCTCTGTTTCATTCAGAGTATTCTCATAATGTGTTTTTGTTTAAGGTGAGTGGTGATGGCTTTTTGAAAAATAAGAGATATTCTTAGAGGCTGGAAAAGCCTGCCAGTTCTCAGTATTGTCAGAAAATGTTTTCCCTAAGACAGATCTGCTGAAGCTGAGCATATGTGTGGCTTTGTCATTTCTTGTCTCTTAGAAGATCAAGAAGCTCAGTTTCCTTCCTTTCTTGAGTGTCTTCATTTGTAGCCACAGATGCAGGGTTTGTAGTCCTTTGCTGTATTGTGTAGAATGACACTGCATTAATGCTTGAAATGCATCTGCCTGCAAAACATTTTTTTTCTCAGTGTCTTTAAAATCATGTGATCCGTCCATGGGGACATTATACTGAGTGAAAAACTAAAATGACGAAATGAAAATGCATATGAAGACATATGCTAGAAGGTTCATATAAAATACTTGTCTCATACTTGAAAAGGCAGCTTCCAAGATTTTGGGTCTACACATTAAGCTTTGCAATAGGAGATTTTTAGATGAAGCTGGAGAAGTTGCAATCTGAGGACAGATGGTGCTAATAAAAATAATTTAATGGCCTGAGCCCATTTTTTAATGGTTAAATACTATGTAATGGATACTGCCAGATAGAGTTGATAAAATACCAGCACGCTGTTAGAAGGAATCCTGTGGTTTACAGGGTGAAAAAGTCATAAAGATCTATTTGCTCACATGTGAAAGGAGGAGATATGCATGAATCAAGTTCTGCATCTGGAGTTGTCCAGAAAATAAGAATACATTACAGAAAAATAAGAAGCCTCAAGAAATGCAGAACATACATTGAAGGTGATGGCTGGTATTGATTAATTTTTAGTTAAACAAGAGTAATGCAGTGTTTGAGTCATACATTCCTGAAATATTACTGTACCACCGGAAAACATGCTCTTTATATGAATTGGAAAGAGTCCAGTGTTCTGGGTGTCTAAAAAGCTTGCTCAAGAAGGCAGAAGAAAGGAGGTAAAGCACAGTCAGCTTCTGTAGTTTCCTCAGTTCCTGTATTCTGGCCTCCATGTGATACGATACCAGTTTTCAAGCTGCTGTTCCGGTGACAGTGGCTTGTACCGTACATTGGGTCACACAAGGGTCTCAAGCAGAGATGTGCCTGAAAATGAGGACCAGCTGTGGTCAAACCTCCAGATACAGCTAATACTGAATCCAAACAAATCACTATGGTTACAACCTACACAGTCTCTGAAAATCTAGCTTTTCCTGTTGCAGTAGTACCTGGAGGAACAATTAAGGGATTAAGGAATTTGTTTCTTTGCTTCCCATGTCCCTCATCTTACTGTTTAACTTTTGGCTCTGGGTTCAATTCTTTGACAGAATTCCCTACAGACACAGAATTCCTGGAAGCCATAACCAGCGCTTTGAGGGCTCTGCTACAAACAATGGCATCAAAGAACATCTCCCAGGTAAAACCTGTCAAACCCCAATGCGCTAGTAGGTTCAAATTCATGTGAGACTGGGCTGGAAAGTTTTTGAAACAAAATTATTTAAATGAAGTGCAAAATTTCAGCAGGTGAAGGCAATGAGAGAACAGATTAACTCTGTTTTTCATGGACCTTACAGCAATACTTTTTCATTTACCTCTTCCATAACGTGTAAGTAGAAGAAAGGTATTTCAAAACCAGAATAGCAATAAACCACAGGTAGTATCTTTGGGAGATGAATAAAATTACAAATATTTAGTAAATTATCATCTAATAATGTGGATTCTTTATTTCTTGATTTCACCTAGTTGAAGCTGGTTACCCTTCTAGAATCTTGGTTGGTCATGAGTTAGTGAGCTAAATACAAGAACGGAATACAATACTAGATGGTCTTCTGGTCCTTTCTGGCTTTAAGCTGAAAAATGAGCTTCTGTACTGTAAGTTATAATGAGGTGGAAGCAACTATTGACCAAGGTTGTGAAAATACATTTTTCTTCACCATCATGACAGCCTTGGTTATGTTCTGGAAGAAACACCTTAAGTTGAAAGGGAGAATTTGACTGTTTTCTTGGTAATTACATTTTCAGAATTCATGTAGTTTTCATCATCCAGGGCCCTTTATTTCTCGGTTACAAATTTTCCCTGTGTTCTGTAAAAGCAAAATATCTAAATGTCATATTTGAAAATTTCAATGAAAATATAAGTGTCTGTCTGTCTTCTTTCCTTCCTCTCCCCTTGCTGTACAGTGTATGACTCCTGAGCAGCTGTTGGCTTTATGTGAAGCTGGTATTCACAGCAGTAACGCCAGTGTTAGAGTGAATGTAGTGAGCATCCTTGGAATTTCTGGCAGTGTCCTGGCAAAAGGACAAGATACAGCTGAAACACTAAAGGTAAAAAAGCAAACTTTGCCTTGCAGGCCTAAAAGAGTTTTGATATTTCTTTCAGTTTTCTTTAGCATTGTTGGAAAAATCAATTTTTCTCTCATTTCAGATGATTGGAAAATTTCTTCTTGAAGTTGCTCTGAAGGATTCTTCTCTTGTGGTAGCAGGGGAAGCCTTGGATGCACTTTTTGATGTATTTGCAGATGGTGAAGAAGCAGAAAAGGCAGCAATACAAATCAAGTTGCTTCCAACACTGAAGGAGTTTCAACCGGTGTTCAGAATGAGGGTAGGCATCAAGTGCAGTCAGATCAGAGTCTTGACACACAATGTGGATTAAAACTTTGAGATTTGGGCTCTTTGAAGAGATAATTAAGCAGTACTACATAACCTTATAGGATGACAAAAAAAAAAAGTGTGTGTAATTTTCTGATATTCCACTTGGAAAGCAAGTACACTTGCCTTAAAGTTCATGGAACTGTCAAGGTGACAGTGAGTGCCGCACCTGTGTTGCAACAGCTGCATTACACCATCAGTAATATTGATGTCCAAATCACTGCATTGTTCTGAAACACTTTTTAAAAAAAAAAAATTACCAAAACCCTGCAGGTGTCCCTGAAGGAGTGCAGCTAAATTGGTGGGAGAGAAGTCCCTTTTGAAGTTACATTGACATCCTTTGTTTTTAACTTGTAGTTGCTGGTGGATGTTTTTATTCTGCTGTTGGTTCATTAAAACAGATCATTATTCTGTATTTGTAAGAATAACAAGACCAGCATTATTATATATGAATGCAATTCATATGTAATTCATAATTACATATGAAATGAAATTTTAATTATATCCTTGTTTAAAATAGAGAATGACCTTTCACATATTGTTTCTTTGGTCAGATGAAGCCCGAGGAGTGACTTTCATCCTCTAAAAGCTAAGCACTGTACACACAAAATATATACCTGATGGTGCTTCAGTTGTTTGGTTAGATGTGCAAAGTTTTCCATATGTTTCATATTTTTGAGTGAAATAGGATACCAATATTCTAGTTTTAGGCAGCAGTGTATTACAGTAAGTTGACTAGCTCTGCATGAGCACCTTGGAGTTCTCAAGTGCTACGAGTAGCATATCTTGTTAGAAGACCTATATGTAGAATTAGAGTGAACTTGAGGTGATCTAACAGGAGAAACTTCTGCATTAGTAAAGGATGTATTTCTTTGGTTTTGCAGATGCGCAAAGAAGGCAAAGGACAATGTAGTACAGATCAACTGTGTGTGCTTGACAATGTGAAGATGAATTTGAGAAGATTCATTGCGTATCAGGAGACACTAGGGAAAACTCCAGCTTGAAACATCGAGGAACTTGTAAGGTTTCCCTTTCTGAGTAATGTTTTCAACAAATATAACTGTTTTGAACTTGTAAAATGTACTGGGCAGAGCAGTTTTGCTTTGATGTTAATACTGCATTTTGTAATGTTCAGTATTTTTATACACTTGGGTTGATGCAATATGGAAGTCTCACCAGCATAAAAAAAGTAGCATACTCTGAGGTTGTTGCAGTGAGAAGAAGGTGCTCTTTCAGCTCTGAGGACTGTACACAGCACCACTGTCACTGTTTAGAAATCTTCATGTACCCTGACAGAAAACTATAATTGCATGGAAAAGTAATTTAGAGAATATTCTCAGTTATGTGCCAGATGAATAGAATTTAAAAAGCTCAAGATATATTTCGGGGAATCGAGCAGTGGCCAAATGTTTCTATTTGGTGTTTGCTTGTACCTGTTCCTAGAATTGCACAGGCACCTATGGCAGACTTCCCAAGGGAAGTTTGTGACAAGAGTGTAGATTCCTGTCAGCACTTGGTTCTGTTTTTTCTTGGGGTTTACTGAGGAGAAAACTGTTTCAGATTCATTTATGGTAAAGTTTGGTAGTTTTTTGCTGTGGAAATCAGTGTAAGCAGATCCTACACTTAGATGTAGCTCCCTGTTTTTACTTTATTTTGATTGGTATTTCTGAAAATCAAGTCTCCTAATTTTTATTCTTCCTTGTAGTTCTACATCAGGATGAATTTGAATTCAGGGAAGTAGTAAGCCAAATAAAAAGTATTTTTTTATATTCAGGAATTACCTAAAGTAAATTTATAATTGCTTAAAATACCTTTTACAGATATTCGTGATGGAGATTTTTAACCTCTAAAATACAGAAACTGTTTTTAGAAAGTGTCGCTGATTCATGAAGATTGTATGTTAACTTCCATATGTCAAAAGCTTTGGTTTTGTTTCTGTGAATGAGACCCTCTCATACACAGTTTTCAAGAAAACAAACCTATAACCAAACACGAAAGCATTTTGTTATGCTGGGTTTTGCAATGGGAGGTTTTTGCCCTCTCTATCTGCTGTCTTAGAATAGGCATCAGATCTTTGGCAAAATTTTGCCTATGGTGTTAAGCATGGAAGCTATAAAGACCAAATTTGCTCAGTTTGTCAGATTTCAGTCTTTCAAGATTGGAAAGCAGACTTGGGAATTGACTGGATAATGTGCAAATGACTGACTTTATGAAATTCCAACATATGGTATTTTGTCAAATGCAAGAGAAAGTGAGAGATGAGTTTAAGCAGCTCTACTGTCTGGAAGTCTTGTTATTGCTGTTACTGTGAAGGAGTCGGATCAAATGTGTGATGTGATGCCTGCTAATGAAATGAGTGAGTGAGGGACTGAGAGGGCTCGAGGGTCACTGAGCAAGGCCTGGAGGAACCCAGAAGAGGCCACGAGGATCATGATTGAAAGGTTATCCAGGGATTTGGCAGGGCAGGCAGTGAAGAGGGTTGGAGTGAAACAGCTGAGGAAAGGTGGATTACGGCATAAAACTACTCAGTGTGTGGATTTTAATCCTAGTGTTAGTTATACTTGCTGTAATCCAAGGATAGTGTAATACTAGCTGATGAAAGGTATTGATGTTTGTTTAGCACTTAAAGGACTTTCATGTGGGAAGTTCTGCTTTCAGTTTCTGGGTGCTACCTTGAACTGAAGGATGATCCCTAGGTTGGAAGGGATCTCTGGAGGTCTCTTAGTGTAGTCCCCTGATCAAAGCAGGACTAAGTCTGGAGTCAGATAGGTTGTGCTAGGCCTTGAACACCTTTCAGGATAGAAATCCTACAGATTTTTCCAGGGCTTGACTGCCCTCACTGGAAACTTTTTTTTTTTCCCTTTCCTCCTTTCAGGACTTCCCCCTGCTGCAAAATGTGCCTCTTGTCCTTTGCACATCACCAGGAAGAGTCTGGCTCCATCTCATAACCCCCACTTGGTAGCTGAAAACTACAGTTATATTCCCCTTTTCTCCAGGCTGAATAAGCCCAGCTCCCTCAGCCCTTGTACTCTGGCTAGAGTTTTCACCCTCTAACCATCTTAATGGCCTTCTGCTTGACCTGCCCTACTGTACCTTGTACTGGGGGGCCCAAAACTGGACACGCCACCCCAGATGTGATCTCGTAAGTGCTGATAGAGGGAAGTAATTGGTTTTCTTGACCTGCTGGCCACGCTCCTGCCAATGCAGCCTGTTATTTGTTAGCTGTCATCACTGCAAGGGTGCACTGCTGACTTCTACACTTACTGTCCTCAAGGAGCCTTTGGCCCTTCTCTCCAAGGCTCCTCCTTGGTCATTCAGTCAAGAGTCTGCTCTGTTTCAAGGGATAACTCTGTCCCAATTGTAGGACTTCGCATTTTACATCAAGTCTAGCAGTATGAATCTGGTTCCTGGGGGCTATCAGAAAAATAAATGTTATTTTCTGTTTAGGTATTTTCTTTTAGGTTAATAATGATAAGAAACATTTCATCTTCAAATACACATCTGAAAGTTGCAGATAAATATATCGAAGATAGGGCATCCACTAGAAAACATGATTTTCTTAATGTAATCTATCAGACCCTGTTTTTTTCCTTCAAGTAAAAAAACAAACTGACATTTAGATCTTACACTATTCTTTCAGTAGGAATGCATAGATTATTTTTTTGCTATGCTACGATGAATTGAATGTCTTAAAAAAAGTATTGTGCCATTATAAGATAGGTGGAGAGTATGAACCATATTGCTTGCACAAGTATGTGATTTTTAGTGCTTAAAATACTTCTGGTACACATGCTATTTCTAGCTAATAGCTGAAAGAGAAATGAGAACCTGGGAAAGCATTTTGGTTTCTTGTGAATTTGTACTGACATACAAACCCTAAAACAATTCCTTCACCTGTTTCATCCGAGGAGACCAGAGCACTTCAGTGAACCTGTTTGGCTGAGGGTATGAAACACTGACAGGCTGGTGGCCCTGTCTCCAGCTCACCGAGTATGTTTGGCTGATAGAGAGGTGAGCTGGAGCTCTTGGGAGGTGTTTTTGTACTCCATTGCTAATATTAATGATATTACATGTGTTATCCTAATATCCCATGTTGTAAGATCTTTGCCAAAGCCTATTGCCCTTACCAGTGGCCCATGGCAAAATGGGGCTCTCATCTTCCTTTGGGGTTTCTAAGATCCTATTGTTACCTAATAATAGTTAGCCAAGCGCATATTTTGATGTCCATGCTTTTATTTCTCTGAATGGTAAAAATCCTTCTCTATCATCTGCCCAGCTGCCAATTCAGTGGAACTTGACCCCTGATGGCTGATGAAAGGCTTGTGACTGAGAGGCAAAAAATTTGTATGTTAATTTAGAGAGGACATTGTGCTTGTAAAGGACAAGATGGACATAATACAAAAGCGTGGACAACTTCTGAAGGCTTGTGTCTGTGGAAGACAAGCAAGTTATTAGTGATTAAAGAAGTGTCAGATCAGGGCCTAAAGCCAGATGAGATATATAGATAGAGAAGACCTAGGCTGTAAGATTAGGGCTATGAAAGTTGTTCTGACATGATTAAGGAAAATTAAGGCAGCAGCAGAAATGATGATGTGCAAATGAAGTGTTTTGGGCACTCTTTTGGCACTGGTTTATTTTAATAGGTTTAGGGTAGACTTCAAATGAAGACATGATCCTTGATAGCCTACGAAGGGACAGAGATCTTGAAGATACTTCGAAGGTGGCAGAAATTGGACTGATCTGCACTGTGTGCAGCATAAGAAAATAGATGCTAAATAGATGTAAGTGAACTTCATCAGTTCATCTAATCACACAGATAAGACTGGTATCAAAACAGGTATCTGAATTTGCTTATTCTGGTCCCTAAGGCATCATCTGTCTGTACTTCAGTTAAAACTGCAGTCCTTGGAAATATGGATTGCTGTTTTGTTTCTCTGTGACACTGAGTATAATAGAATCTGGTTCTTGAGTTGAGATGTAATACTAAAATAGGTGCTGAAGTTACATTGGCCTGTGGTATCAAGTAAAGAGTTGTGAAGGGGGCTGTGGGCCCCCTCCCCTGTTCAGAAGCAGTGGGACTGCTGGCATTTGCTGCTGCTTTGGTCTCTGCAGCCTGCAAAATGTTGAATCCCCAGCTGTGTAGAGAAGGAGTTATCACTGCTGTGTGGTTTTATTTTTGCTCTCTACAAAAAGAAATGAATAGCAAGATTTAAATGAGCATTTGTTGTGAAGTACTTCTTATCCATCATGCCTTGACATTCAGAAGATGTCCGTATACACAGTAGAGTCAACAACTGAACTATTTGGGGGTTATAGTGTCTGTTGAAGAGATGTTTGGGTTTTTTTTTTGCACAGTATGGGTTTTTTTAAAAGATTGTTAGAGAAGCAAGAATAACTTCAACCAGTACTATTTGTCTTGGTTTTATGTTTGTATTTTGAGAGAAAAATATAAAACAATGAAACACAGTAAAATTACAAAATAAGAACGCTGTTGGAAAACAATTAAAAATCTGTAGTTTAAATATTACAGATGAAATACATATCTTGTGGAATATTAACATTAAAAAAACAACCAAACTACCCATAAACTCAAGTTCTGTTTGCTTCTACTGAAAATCACATACAAGGATTCTCAGAGAATTGGATAGAAACGTCTAGCTTTACATTTACTGTTGCAAATTCCGATTCAGGCAGTGGTAGTGATGATTGAAAATAATGTAATTGTTTCTTTCTGGCACAGGTGACTTGAGCAAACAGTCTAAATATAGTTTGTGCTGGACATGCTGTTAAGATACATAACATTAAGATAATTGGCAAAAACTGTAAAGTCTGACAGTCAGAGCAGGTTAAGAAACTGGAAGTTTGTCCACCAGGTCTGACAATAATGGTGAGCCTTTCTGTTTGAAGAAGCTTTTATTTGAATACTGGGGTCTTTTTTGTCTAATTTCCAAATAAATTCAAACTCTTTATTTTTGTACCTTCTGGGAAAAATGGGAGTTGTTTAAGTGTCATTTCATTTTAATTTCATTTTGTTTGTGTTATTTTTGTAAGTTTCGTGTTTCTGTGAGAAGCATTTTTGTCAGACATACAGCCTTAGTTCAGTGACCCCATAAAACCTCGTCTGAGACTTGATATGGTAAGATGCCTTTTGCATTACTGTTACATTATGGGCTTAAATCAAACTGGTCGGGAACTGAAGTGAGATGCCACTGTTGGAATGATTGTGTCTGCTGTGTGTTCTTCCTGCTGCAGCCCCGGGGTTGGGAGGCACTCACATAAATCATTATACCATCCTTCAAGATGCTCTGGGATTTTGGTAAACCTTCTCCCAGTTTTGTGTTCCTGTTACGATAAAAATCCCATCAAGAACTATTTTCTTTCTCCTCTGACGTGAATTTTTTTTAAACTTTTAAGGAATACTGCATTGGCCTCTTTCCTCCTCCCCTTCAAAGGGAAAGTGAGAAAGCACTTCTAGAATTTAACAGAAGAATGGCTGATTCAGCTAGTAAACGCATGATCTTTCTAAAAGACCTTTTCTGTCAAGTTTCTCTTTTCAGTGAGTGTGGTCGTTTACCACAGTGAGTAAAAGAGTTAAATTTGGAGTGTTGATTAAATAAAACACTTCAGCCATATTTAAGTGTGGGGTTTTATGCCCCCCTGCCTATACTTCCTAATCTAAAGCATTTGTGGTACTATACCATCTGTGTCGTGTCCTGGCTGTATTTCCTTGAGACTAGGGTTGCTGTGGAGGAATCCTGTAAATTAATGAACCTCAGTCCTAGAACAAAACTTGTGTTTATGTGCTATGAGTGTAGACCAAATCGTGGGGTTTTTCAGAATTAACTTTTTTAATAAAGAAAACAAAACTAACCCGTTTTTTCTTCTGTTACTCTTATCTCCGCAAAGATAAAATAAAATCCTTCATTTGACTTATGCCTTTCTTAGTTTCATTTAAAAAAAAAAAGTTTATGAGCTGAAACATTTTTATTTGCATCTTTGATGTGCAGGAACCATCAGGCTAGACTTTTCTCATTACCTTTTCCTGCTTATAATTTGCAGAATAACCAAAGAATGTGGGTTTTGGAAAAGAGGGCTGTTCATAGTGGGTTTTCACTATTTCCAAGGTGTGCTAAAGTTCCACCAGTTTCCACTTGCTTTTTGGTGGTAGTTTTAGGTACACTTCCTAATTTTCAAAACAATTAAGTTTGTCAACCCCTAGATTTCACCTCCAGCCTCTGCCTGTGGTTGGTTTTCTCTTGGGCAATGCAGATCAGACACTCTGTGACCGAACAGAGGGCTGAGGAGAAAATGTCCTGCTCTGGAAAGGTGGGGAGAAGCCAGAACTTCAGTCTTTGGTTGTCACCAGGCAGTGGTGCTAAGTCTTTGCAAACTGCTCACTTCATGGAATGCTTGGAAGTGGAATGTGACTTTTTACTTCCAAAACCTCCACCTCCAGCTTCCTCGAGAGAAATCCTCTCCCATGCAATTCTGAAGCTGGGGGAAGAAACACCAGGCCCTCCATGTAGCGTGCCAGAAACTTTGTAGCTGTTATTAAAGATGTTTCAAGGCTGTAGTACGAAAACGCTAAAAATAAAACTGAAATCTGACAAGAACCGGTACTACTCAGTGTTGCTGTTTGGGGCGTCGCTTATGTGCTGTGTTTTTTCCACCGGCAGCCAGAGCGGGTACCAGGACTGCCTTTCCCCGTGATTTGGAGTCCGAATGAAAGGCAGGACGAGCCGGGACGCTCTGTAAGCACCCCGAGAGGAGGTGCAGGGACGCAGTGGGGGTGCCGCCGAGTTGGGTCCGCCTGCC
>VXAU01003785.1:847262-945456 GCA_013399695.1 Formicarius rufipectus | reverse complement strand
GCTCAACTACAGCCTGCTGCTGGGCCGCGCCCCCGCCCCGGCCGACGAGCCGGCCGCCCGCGCACAGCCCGGCCTGGCCGAGCCGCTCTACACCGGCACCCCCTGGAAGAAGAGGAACTACAGCCAGGGAGTAGTGGGGTGAGCGGCCGCGAGGGGGGCGCCGGGCCCAGCCCCTCTCGGCCTCCGCAGGAGGAGGAGGAGGCGGCGGGGGCCGAGGTTCTTCCCCGCCCCGGGGCCGCTGGGCCGCGGTGCGGGCCCGGTTGGGGGCCGGGGTGGGCGGTGTGTGCCGGAGTGTCGCTGCCCGGCTGTGGTGACAGCCACAGCCCCGGCGCTGCCCGAGCGGCCTGCACGGGGCAGCCCCGCCGGGGCCACCCCCGTGTGTCCGTGTCCGTATCCGTGCGGGAGCTGCGGGCTCGCCTCTCCGCTGTCAGCGCACGTGTTGGCGCTCCCGGCCGCGGCTCTGCTGTCACCGCGCCGTGTTGTCCCCACTGTGGAGCTCCGCGATGCCATCGCTGCTCACACACGTGCGGCGGGGCCGGGCCGGGCAGCAGGGCCGGCACGCCTGCCCTCCGCAGCGCTGTCAGGCACACACCTCTCACGCTTTGTGCTGCCTGTGCAACAACGGCGTGGTAGGGACTAGAACTTCAAAAAAAAAAAAAAAAAGCTGGTGTTAAAAGAAAGCGCACAGACTAGGTGGTTTCCCGGGCAGTGTGATTTCTAAGACCTGACAGGGTGCACACAGGCAAGCACCTGCTCTCAGAAAGAAACCTCCATGCATGTACAGGGTGCTGTGGATTTCAGTGTGTGGTTATTGATGGTTGTCATGGGTCTCTGACTGTGGGATGCATGTGCTGATCTGAATATTTTGTCCTTAGTGTTTTCATGTTAGCTTAGTTCTCATCAGTTGGCATTGCACGAGCCCGTGGAGATGGAAGGCAGGCGAACACCCATCTTCTGTTCATCTGAAAACTGCTTTGAGTCCTTGTCTCCCCTTTTTGTAAATACAGAGATGGCTTTTGATGTGGGTAATGGCCTGGATAAAAGCCATTTTGTAACTTGTGTGAATTTTTTTTTTTTTTTAAAGTTCACGCTTTTCAAAATATAACCTTTGCCTTGAACCCTTCAGGGTCCATGTGGCAGAGCTTCATGGTGATAGTTGAAGGCCTGGAAGAGCTCACTTTAGAAATCAGTAGTGACTGGGTAGTTAATTTTTTCTATGCTCAGGTTGTACCTAAGGGTCCTTCAGCCCCCTCTCATTAGAAAGCATCAACCTCTTTGCCTTCCAAAATCCCTGTTCTATAGGATTTGTCAAAATGACTATTCAGATTTGCTGGTTGTTTTGGAAGACAAACTTACCACTTCTGGTGCCCTGTTTTCTTTCGAGCTCCTCTGTTGCCCTGACTGCTGCAGTTATAATAATAAAATGACACTGCAGAAGTATGGTATTTTAAATTTTTTAGTTGCTTATAGCTTAGAACATTCTGTATCCTCCTTTATACAACTTTAAAGTAGCATACCAAGTACTGAAGTTTTGTAAGTTAGTTTTTGGACTCTGTTTATATTCTACCTTGTAACTTATTTACCTAAAGGCTGAGGAACATTTTTAGAATTTGCTGTCCCTCTGTCTTGCAAGTTCATAAACCTTTTTCTCTATTGAAGATACAGGGGGGGAAGGGTAAGTTTCAGCAAGAAATTAATAGTAATAATAATGGGGGTGGAAAGAATGAGCTTCAGCAAGAGGTTCATAATAATAATAACAGCAACTGTGCCAAAGTATTCAAGGTGTTGTTGAATTTTGGTGGAATCAGTTTCAAACTCCAAGTGGAAGCACATTGTGGATTTGTTTTTTTAATAGTATCAAAACATGCTCAGATATCCTAGTCCACCTATGGAATGACTGTCTAGTTTGTGGCATGATGCTGAGCTTCTTTTTAGCTATTTCCTTTGTTCAAAGTGTAGTAAGGTGGAATATCTCCAGGTCACACCCCTACATTGCTTTTCATAAATTACTGAAGTTTGCTTCTAAAATGCTGTTTATTCCAAAAGTTTTTAGAGGCTGTTGGCTAACAATCTTGAATGAAAAATTGTGGAAACAATTTCTAAAGGGAACTGGAACCTCTTAGGAAAGCCTAGAAAGCGCTTCAGTCCTGTGAAAGTTGCAGTGTGACCTACTGGCTTCTGGTAAGGCCCCGTGAAGCCTCCTGTGCCTTGGTGTGAACAGAGGTGCTGTCATTGCTCTGTTGTAAGGCATCTGTCCGCAACTGGACAGTGATGATGCATAGAGAGGTTTGTAACCTAGCAAATGCTAAAGTAAATATTTTCAATTTGTTATTTCCAGCGTAAATTCCCAAATTTGTCTTGACTAGTTCTAACAGTTGCTGGGGAAAAAAAGATACCTGCGTTGCTGTTACATGATTACTTGTGTGTTAATAGGTATCTTTTTTCTCCCCTAATTGTTACTATGCAAATTGTGAAACAGTAGTAAAGGCTCTCTGTGCTTTTCCCTCTATACCATCCCATAATTTTCTTCAGTTAATCACTTTAAATTTTGAGTCTTTGAAATACGATGGTGTTGTGAAACAGTCCCATTTTCAGAAAGGTCAGGCCTGATTTGCTGACAAATACAGTTGAATGCTGATATGAGGAATTCATATTTCCAGTGCAAGGATGTCACTTGTGGGTATGGCTGTGCAAAATCAGCTCTGAATATGCAATTCTATTGATCAGCTGTCTGGAAAACGTCCAGTAATTTTTAGCCTGTTGGACAGATTATGTAAACACGTAACAGTGTCTAAGTAAGTAGGTGTCTAAAGATTTAGATGAGGTAAATATGTTGAAATTGAGAATTTGTTTAAAAGCTTAAGTATCTGTTCCCTCAAAGCTTGGAATTTTTTAAAATAATTTTTATTGAGAAACATGCTCTTTTAGTTAATGCTATTTACACATATAAAGAGATAATCAAATAACTCAGAAAAGACCAAACTCCTCAAGAATATTTATCTTGATCTCAAAATAGTCTTTTTAAAAAGTATGCACAGTATTTGCTAGCATTTACCTGTGCTGGCATATGGACATTCAACACATGGCCACATTTTGCTCCCACAGAGTTAATAATGCTGTTGTGTGCATCCTATTCTGGCCTATCTTTAATATTTTTTCCTCAGACTTATGATTCTATTAATAATGCAGATGTTTGCATCACTTTGTTGTGACACTCTTAACTTTGTGACTTGTGAAATACTGCTGTAAATCAGTTGTCTAGTGCTGCCTGTGAGTTGCTTTGCACCAGTCAGATTCAGTTTGTGCGTCTTCCATCCTCTGGGGACTCTCTCATCAGACAGTAGTGCTAGGAAGAACAGATAATGCAGAAAAGGAATGAAAAGTTTTACTGCATGCCCATGACGTTACTGTTGCCTTAACGCATTTCTTTAAAGAGTTAATTTGGATTTGCCCTGACAGAGTAGTTAGTAGCAAAACTCCAGGGTGTATTTGTGGGGATTTGTGGATTGGGGGTTTTGGATACGGTTCTCTGTGTGTGTCCCAACGGCAGCAGTAAGTGATGTTAGTGTCACAATTTAAAAGGAACAAAAAGTAGCTGGGATACTAAGACACTCTTTTGCAGCTTTCACCGAGTTTAGATTGAGCTTGACTAGAAGGTGACACAGGAAGAACTGCTGAAACAAGAAGCCTCAAGCATAACAAAACCCAATAATAGAGACTTGCACTTAAGTTTGGCAGGTTTCTTTTTGGTTTTTGTGGTTCTTGTGCCAAAGGAAAGAGTCCAGTTTGTGCACAGTTCCCAAGAAGGAGTTGTGGAACTGAAGACTGTAGGGAGCTGTTTAGTTTTCACAATAATCTACAGCTGAAGGGGAGAACCCAGTTAATTTGTGAATTTAAGGACTTAAATCTGTCATATGTAGTGCTGAAGAGAAACATGAATTACATAGAAAACAGTGCTTTCTGAAATACTCAGTGTACACTGTTTTGAAGTACTGATGGAAACTCTTCCACGAAAGGGAAAGAATCCTGTGACCTCCAGAGAAGGGGGGTGCACAGAGACATTCACACACTCCCGTGCTGCTGAATTAGTTGGCACAGACTTGAGCAGACTTCTGCTTATTTCATATAATGGTTTCCAGCATGTTGCCCAGGATTAAAGAGGATACCATGAAATAAAATCATAATTACTTTAGAGAAGAAAATAGCTTAAAGCCATACATCTTTGCTACAAAATTTTCATTCTGAGTTTATGTGAAATTTGTCAGCTTCTTGGGTGTTTCATTCTCTCTTTTCAAAGAAGTGCATTAAGGCAGGCGCGAGCCCCTTCTCCCAGATATGAGCTGATCAGAGGGCATGGAGCCACAGTAAGGCAGCTGTCAGACTATGATGATTTACCCTGTGTCTCCTTAGTCCTGTTTGCTCAGGCCCTTGCCTGGTATCAGCCATGGTAGCATGATTTCCGTGTGGACTGGAGGATGAACTGTAAGAGCTGAGTGTAGTGTGAGCAGAGCAGGTCTGTGTGTCTGCAGCAAAACCTCTAGCTTGATTTGCAGTTGTGTTACTTGATACAAATGCTTCATGTCAGTGAAACAAATGCCTTTGTGCACAGACCTGTGATTTCTGGTGAAGCTACAAGGTGTGTACATAACTTCACATATCTTCTGTTAGAGTAGTTGCATGTGGTTTGGATTTGGTGTATTCATGTACATTGAAACACAAGTTGCAGGTGAATTCACTGAGTATAGCACATATCTAAAGGAGTTATTTGGGAAAAATTCATAGACACAAATCTGTTTGCTTTCTGACAAAGCCTCTTAGAGCAGCTCTCTGTCCTCACTTGGTAGCTGCGTGTGTCGGCTGGAAGGCAGAGGTGCAGGGATGTGACTCGAGTGCAGATCCTGCTCGTGTACCCTCTGATGAGATCCACTGTCACTCCCTGTCTCGTCCTGAGTCATGGCACAGCACTGTCCTGGCAGTATCCTTGTGACAGCTTGTGCAGCTCTTGAAGCCAGTCAGCTGGGTTTTATGGAAGCGAAATCCGATATTTCCCCACAGCCTTCTGTAGTAAGAAATGACTTCTTTTGGAGGCGTTGGGAGAGACAAACACATTTGCTAGGGGATGAAGATGATGGACTAAAGGCAGTTTGAAGAAACCTTTGAGAAATATACTATGCATATTATATAATAGTATTGCTTGAGGTTGCACAATTTTGGAACGGGGCCAACATTTCGACATGTTTTATTTTAACAATTTAAGGAAGACTTCAGAGTCTGCTGATTTCTGCATGTGCAGGGGAGCAGCATGTGGATGTGTTCCTGTGAGCTGTCCTGTTTTCTCCAATTCATATTTTCTGTTTGGACTTGGATACCTATTTACCTTGGAGTGGCTATATAAGGCACAGAAATTTGGCAGACTTTTTTTGGTAGATCGAGATGTCTATATTAAGTAATAGGAAGAGCATGTCATTCCCTCTTATGTGCTTGCTGGTTCCCGAGAGCCGCTGTGGGCTTTATGTAGCAGTATGCATTGCAGAAAGAGGATCCGTTCACCCTGAACCTTTATTAGTATTATGTTAAAACATGTTGGGGTTGTAGCTCTTGTTTTTTAATTGTCAAACTGTTACTATAAGGTTAGTTTTAGGAAGCCTGAGATCATATTGTCAGTCCTAGGGAACACAAGTAAATGGAGGCTTGTATTATGAGAACATATTGCTGCATTTTTCTCCTCTTCAATTTTGTTTCTTTTTTGTCATCTTACTAGTCTGGTTTGTTCCTGGGCAGTTTCTTGTCGCTTATTTAAAATTGGAATATGAGGTCTATTTTTAACTTCAGAAATTAGCAAAACTTTAAAATGTTGTTTTCAGAAGTTGTGTGCATGACTTTACTATTAGAAAAAGCAGTAATAGAAATATTTAATATTTCTTTTTTTGTTGACATTGTAACATGAGGATTCAGAACGCATCTTTCAATATGGTGTATGTGCTCCCAAAATAATGCATATGCCAAAATTTAAGAGGTGACAGTTGCTTCAAAACTCCTTGTTTGTGTTGTATGTGATGTAAAGCAGTGGTTCCTGTGCTCTCTTTGCTGGATGTCAGAACTGGCAGAGTAGCAGAATGCGGCCTAGAGCCACCTTAGGTGTTGTGTTGAGGGACATGTGTGCTGGTAGTGATGTAGCGACATAACCAGTGAAAATCTTGCATAATCCATATTATAAGCAAATAAATACTATTGCTGTTCTCAGCCAGCAGTTGGCATGGTAATTCATTATTTGAACATGCTGGGAATTCTTAAATTATGAGCATTGTCTTTTTAAATTACCTTTTTGGATGAACTGCTGGAGAATGCTCAACATGTCAGTTGTGCTTGAGTATTGCTTTCTGTCCCTTTGCCTAGAAATTTGCACTAAGGAATGTATTTCTGTAAGCAAGAAAAAGAGGGGAAGACTAGTGAACTGGATGTAGGTTTCAGATATTTTTTCCTAGGCTACAGAATGCTAGAAGGAGTGATTTGAACTTTAATCATTTTGTAACTTTACCAACAACTTATAACAGCAGGAATTTTTCCCAGGAATGCTACGAATTTATGATATCAAAACAAGAAATAGACACCCTTGTTTTTAAGTTTGTACAAAAATCTCACCTACAAATCTCTAGAAGTGGTATAAATCTTTTCAATAACTTTGTATTGGTAATACTCGTGTGTTGTATCATTGTCATGCCATCAATGTATTAGTATTGCTGCATTCAGTACAGGTCTCCTGATACTGTCTATTCCTGGTGTCTGTTTTCCTGACCCTTAAACCTATGTCACAAAATCTATGAGACTGAGCCCCACATCCCACGAGCTGGTTGTGTCCTTTGGCTGCCCCTGGGGCCACCCAGCTTTGAGGGTGGGTCACGGGTGGGAGGCAGCTGTGCCAGGGCAGCTCCAGCACAGCAGCTCAGTGTGAGGGTGAACTGGCTGCCTGACTGGGGCTGAGGATGTCTTATGCTGGTGCATCAGCAACATCTGTTAATTTTCTTCCTCCCGTGGTGACAATTAAGATTATTTGGCAGCGTGCATTCCAGATCAGGCTCTCTGACAATCTCATAATGTCCTCCATGGTGTGAGAACTGCATCTGAATTATTCAAAAGCTATATGCAGTGAAAGAGGCACAGACTTGCTACAATTGCTTGAGACAGCATTCCGGTGTGGGATTCTCCATCACCAGTGTTGTATTGTGTACATCATGCAATTTCTTTTTTGCATTGACGTTTTTTAGGATTTTTACTGGGAAACAATGGTAGCAGAGGCTTAGGATTGCAGTGAGTGTGCATCTCCTCTCTGTGTTGTTGATGTGATCTGTTATGGGAGAAGTAGCCAACACTATATTGAAGGTGTTGTTAGACAGGGTGGAGGAAAGTGTTGTGACTTTACAAGTAAGAGGATCTAATAGGAGACAGTGCAAACACTGAAGTCCTCTAGGAACTTCCGAATCAGGGAAATGAGGGTAATATTATATGATAAATGAGAGGTGCATAGGTGAGTAGCAGAATTGGCTCATTATCTTCACTGAGTGTGGATTTACTTCCAGTTATATCTAAGTACACCCATTGAAAGTATCATGTGCTTGCTTATAATTACTTTGTTTATGGATGCGGTAACACCTGAAAGAAATTGGATTAATCTGTCACAAATACGAAGTATAGATAAGCCCTTCATATAACATCATATGGTAATTAGGGTAAGAGTACAGCTAAAATACAGCATGCAGGAATATCATGCTGTAGTCTGTCTGACTAAGGTCTTGGTCCTACCATTACATGTCAGTTTGTAGTCTGAAGACTACAAGTCCTTAATCAAAGCTTGTTGACCTTGCCTGACTTCCTGGTGTTGTGATCTAGACTAAGGAAGTGTGATAACATAACTCATTTTCTTAAGCTTTCTTAAGCCTCACTCTGTTAATTTCAGAACTGTTCACTTCCTATGTTACTTTAGAAACAGCTGATGTTTTCCTGTGTATTACAGAAAGTAATTATGTTTTGTTCTGGTTTCGAGGGGTTTTGTTTGTTTTGTTTCAAGAGGGTTGTTATAAAAAGCATACTCCTTTATATGCATTTGCATTCCTCCTCCTTCTCCCTCAGTAAGATTTTGACTTTAATCTAAAATAAGTATGCATATCATTTTTGAAAATGGTGTGAAGGAGTTGTGCATTAGCACATGACTTTGTCTCAAGTATTCAGAGGCACTCCTGCTTGGCAAGTTTTCCACAGCTGCCAGTTAAAGTATTGAGTTCAACTTAGTGTGGTGAAGGTACTAGCTTGATTTGAACAATGGTCATGATTACAGATCACAGTCTTGTGTCACAGTATTGAGTCAGGCTGAAAAAAAATGAGGTCCTGATGGTTTATTTTATTTGATTTTCGCCTTGTTATATCACATTCTTTAGTTGGGTGATTCAGCTCATGTGCTTGAGGATGTTTTATATACTCAGACTTCTTGTTGTGTTTTGGGCTCAGAATCTCATGCTCATTTGTCCATGGGGATTTTTCCTTGTAGTAGTCATACCTGGCAGGTACTCACATGAGAAAATTTTCATGTTCATTTTTGCCTTGAAGAACTAGTTTCTTATTGAGGTAAGCAGCTTCTTTACATGTACCTCTGCTTCCAGCATCAGGTGGGAATGATACTGGCCTCATCAAGCTGTTAGATTTCATCCTAAGGGATAGTTTTTAAGATGAGGGAGGAAAGGTAGTACTGTCCTGCTTTTATTGCTGTCTTGTATTTCTGTTATACTTCAGTTGCAGCCATTTTTCTACCTAAGTTTGAACTAACCAGTGATCTTCCAAAGCTACTCATGTTCAACCTGGACAAATGTGATAGGGCACATACAGGTGGTAAAAGATAAAGTTTCAATGGCAGTAAGTAACAGTGTCAGCTCCTGACCTAACAGTACTTTGAAGCAAACAAAGAGAATAACTGTATTAGCACACTTCCTCTCTCGTTTTTTTTTGTACAATGTGGTATTTGCCTGTAGGCATTAAGTCACTGAACTTCAGATGCTGGAATAGCTCACTTCAGCCTTTGCTCCTCTGAAGCAAACCTGCTTCAGGCATGCTAAAACATGCTTGTTCAGTTGCTATTGATTTATCAGCCTGTGAAGCTCACAGTGACCCTCTTACGCCTCTGGTGTAGCTGGTCTCCACTGCTGCATCTGTTACTCATTTTTTGGATACATTAAACACTTTTACTTGATCTTTGAATTATTCTGTGCATTTGCAGCAAGTTGGATGAATGTTGAGTGGGTTTCTGAGAGCTCTGCACAGCCCCTTGCTCTCTCATTTGCTACTTTTGCCAGAAGACTGTGCACAAATATGTCAGCGCACGGAATGGGGATGGTGTGAAGAGGTAGCCATGCTTGGGATGTCCTGTCCTAGAGTGGGTTACAGTAGTCACTCTTCTGGTAGTAAGTATGGGTTCAGTCATTACAAGTCTCTTTTTTTTTCATCATATGCTGATTCCTCTGTCATTATGTCCAAGCTGAATCCATCACTTGAGGTAGTTCTGTGAAATCTTTAGTAAGTCATCTTTCAGCATGTATTGGTACCTCTGAATTTTAATGTTTTTGGACTCACAGTTTGGTATTTCAGTGAAGTATTTTCTAGGCTTATATACTGGTAGTTTTCTAACAGATGTGCTAGCTGAAGCTTCAGAGGAAAGAAAGAAGATAAACTCGTGGTTTGATCTGTAGGGTTAGTCAGAGACCAACTTCTCTGGATAATTTGAAGGGTGAGACTTGTCTGCATTGGAGGAAGAAGCACTTTTTGCAGTTCCTGACATTGAAGATTTTGGGTGTGAATTTCTTTTACTGGGCTGATAGAGGTGACCACAGGAAACATTTTTCCTTGATCTGCTTAGACAGTATCCTTTCTTGATGGTTATTGTTTGTAGCTTTCTATCCTGGAATGATAAGCAGAGCAAAAGGCGGCTGGTGATTCCGAAATACTTTGCTGTTACTGCTCCTAGCCCATGCATGGTGTTTCTGGTACCTGTGCATCCTGCCTTGTAAGGAGGAGTATCTGAGCACAGGAGAACAAACAAGAATAAGAACAAAATAGTTTCTAATATATATCTTTAAGGGAGCATATTACTACATCATGAGTCCCAAAATGAATACTGCATTGTTTGGTCTGAACAGAGTCCACTGTGCACACCCTTACTGTAAAGATAACAATTCATCAAAGTAGAAAGTTACCTGAAATGCTCCTTGTACCTTTGCCATAGTAAGTGTGATTGTTGTTCCTCCTCCTTCAAAATGCACCCAAGGCAGTTGCTCTTGGAAGTGAGGGAGAACTGCATCTATGTTATTAATTTTGCCTGGATATGACAGCAGTGCATCTAAACTTGTATTGGTACTATAAGCTCAGTGTCACCAAAGTGCACAAAGTCACTGTCCATTTTGCTCGAGGAATATGAATTTAACCTGCAAACTTAAAGCCTTGTGGTTTTAATTGTAGTTTCTAACTTCAAATCTTTTTGTAAGAAGTTTTGAGTACTTCTGGTATAGGAAATGTACCAAAGTAACTTGTGACTCACTTTTGTATTCCTTGAATGTTCCAAAAAGATGTGCAAAATACCCTTCTGTTAAAAAAAAAAAAGAAAAAAAAAAGAAAGAAAACCAAACAAGGCCACTCAAAAATCTGTGAATATTAGAAGATGCTGGAAAGCCTTGGGAATCTTTGACTTTCCAGATGGCCTATTGGCACTTAAGACTTAATTTGAAAATGTTCTTATTCTGGAGCTGAAAAGTTATCAACAAACTGCAACTCTGGCTAGTTATTTGACTTAATATCTTTGTATTAAATTGTTGTAAGTTTGATCTTGTGTTACTGAAGGAGGGGTGTTTGGAGTTTTACTCTATTCTTGATTCTTCTGTCTACTTAGCAGCTAAAAAGCAGGCTGGCTGCACAGATGGATGCGAGGAGGGTTTCTGGAGTTAGCACAGCGTGCTCTCTGTGTGTGTTCCTGAGCTGTGGGGCCAAGTGAATCAGCAGCACTGACTGGAACTCACACCTCAGTCAGCTTTTTGTCTTGGCTTTGAGGTGAGAGCGTAAGCCTGGCATTGTCATAGTGTATCTTCCTTCCTAGGGAGTGGTGTGGGCTTGTTTGAGGTGAACGTTTGGAAGTGTAAATCAACTCTGATGAGAGAGACAGGAGCTAATAATTACATTCCCCATCTTCCTTTCATATAACTAACCCTTCAAGTCAAATAATTTATCAAGTCATGAACAAGAATATTTGCCAGGCAGAACCTGCTGTATGTGTGTGTGTGGGAGTAGGGGACTCTTCTCCACTCTGTTCTGTGCAAGGCTTGCCAGGCTTCACGTTGGGTGCCCCACTGTGCACGCAGCCGTTCACACCGTGGCAGAGGTCTGTGCTGCACGGTTTTAGCTCCCATCAGAGTCCTCAGGTGGAGACTTTTTTCTGAGCCCATGTTATCGCCAGAAGTGCTCATCAGCCTGCTGGGAGTGTGTTAGTCTCGCCTCTGCCCAGATAACATGTTGTGTCAGTTATTGGCAGGTCACAGATTGTTTGTTTATGTGATAATATTTACTACGCTAACAAAATTGGAGCAATATACTAGTGGTGTATAAAGAACTGTGCGCGCCTGGCTTATGGAGGCAGATAGAAAGGTGCATTACCTGACCTGCTGTTTCCTTCTGTTCTGGTTTAATAGTAATACCTTTAACCTGTCTGTGGTTCTAATTATTTGGAAATTTACCTCCAGATGTAATTACAGAATATCTGAAGTGCATGGTAATAGTTGCACTTTAAAGCATTTAAAGCAAATACATATCCATAATTTACATTATGAGGTTGCAAACTGTATAGTGGGGACTGTATATGTAACTGTTCCAGCAGACTAACACTTTTTTGCAAGTGAGCTGAAGAAAAACTTGGGGCAGTGTTTATAGGAGATGTTGGAGTTAATGGTGTGTTTCCAAGTAATTAGCTATTATTAGAGTTGAAGTCTGTGAAGTAAGTGAGCAATTCCCCATCACTTCTCTTCCCACTTTGTTTTTCTTGCACAAAACCTTTTCCTCCTGCTTCATCTTGTTCTTTCAGAGCAGTTGAGGTAGCAGTTTCTCTTTTTTTCTTCACTCCTCTGTTAGCAAAATGCATCTTCAGCACCCCATTTCCTGGGAAAAGAGAATCAGGAGACTCACAGTGCTTGCTTACAGAGATATGGGAAGGAGGGACAATATGTAGATACCTCCCATGGAAGAAATAGAAGGTTATTCCCACACATGCAGTGATTCAGCTAGATTGTTTTTATGTACAGTGTGATTAAAAAAAAGAGGCAGTGGGAAGTAAGGGTATTTCTCAAAACAGTCTTTCCAGTTGGCATTTGATGTGTTTGCTGGCAGTGCTGTAAAAACAGAGAGCAAGACTGAGCATGCATATGGCATGGTTTTAACAACCAGTGGATCAGTCTCACAGTTACACTTCAAATGGCTTATTGGTAGGACTAATTCAAACATCTGATTTGTAATTAAGGTTCAGTAGAATGTTTTTCCATCTTAACAGGCAAATTTCTGTAGGAAAAATTCTAGTACATCTGAGTGTAATTTAGGAAGGCATAGCACACAGTGAAATTTATAAACACAAAAAATTCTCACTTCTACCTTGATAGGAAAAAAAAGTCTCTTCTTGACTAAAGAACATGTTAGGAAATTTTAATTAGAAGTAACTTGGATCACTTTAAAGAAGAGGACATTCATATTAGTTGAAGCAAAAGAGCTATCAAATAAATAAAAAACTGAAAAAATGGAGATAAAATTTAAGTAATTAAAAAGAAATGTCCACATTTGTTCTTTGTCCAGTATTTTCATGTCGCTATTACAGTATGGCTGTTTCCATAAGGCAGTGTTACTTTAATGCCTTTTAAGATGCAGTTAAACCCATAAATTAATGTAAAATCCAGACCATAAAGGAAAAAACTGCAGTAATTTGGAGGATTTGGGGCAAATGGGTGTTAAATGGGAGGAAGAAAGAGTGACTGTGCTATAGGCTTCTAAATACTTGCACAGGATTGAAATTGTAGGTCTTGTAATGTACATTCAGTGGCATCTTTTATTTTTCCACAGTATTTGAAGAAATATGTTTAATCACTCCACCGTAATTACTGGAAGTGAACAAACTAAATCCATGTCTTCAGACTCAGTATCGGAATGATCAGATTAATCGCAAAAGACATTAGTCCAGAAAACAGGATCAGAGTTCCTGAATCATTTACATATTTGTGGAAATTTTGTCCTTCCGCAGTCTTAAAAGACAGTTCTGTGAATTACTCAGCAGCTAGCAACTATTAGTTAGAAGGGTCAAACTGTTCTTGGGTAACCCAGCACCAAAAGCTACCTAGAGGTGGTCTGGGTGTAGAAATGCCAATTCTTCCACTCACCTCTTTTTGCCCCTTGCTGTCTGGGTGGGAGTGATGGGTCCTCCTCGGGCTCCCTGTGCTGAGGAGAAGTTGGCTGCTTTAGCTGAACCAGTGGAGGTGGGGAGGATTTAACTTGGCTAACTTTGCCCTGCATGGATTAGAGCAGGTTGTGTAATCCTGTTATAACAGCCCCTGTCGCTGGGACGCTGAGGCGTGGTAACAAACACCCTGGGCTTTAGTGGACAGGGACACAGAAATTTCTTTTGCCTCACTCCTGCAAAGGGAAGTTCTCCATTTGCATCTTCAGAAACTGTTTATACAGTAGATATCCTCATTTTTAGAGTTGTTTAGTAATTATATGGCAGTGGAATACCTGTTTTTTCTGCATGTCTGTTTTTAGGTAAAGTGTGAAAAGATGGTCTGTGAAGCTTCAATTCAAGTGAGTGAACTGAAGAAAAAAGGTGTGATATAAAAAAACCCCAGCTCCTTAAGCTTTCCTGCTTTTTCAGGTTACTGTTATGGACATGTTTTGGGATATTACATTTTAAAGTTCCCAAAGGGCATATGTGGCTTAAAGTACAGTTACTATGTGACCTAAAATATATTGATATGGTTTAGTAACTAAGGATATAAAAAGTGATAATCAAAGTCTCTGAGGCTTTTGAAAATTGTTTGTCTTATTATGCACAATTTTACTTTCTTACAAGGACTGACGTGTCAGTCACCATGAAAGTTAACTGCCTATTAAATCACCTGTTGATGCGGTTTGGTGTGTTATTTAGTAGTTTAAATAAGCAAGTATTAAAAGGATTTGTCTGCTACAGAGGCCCAGGTGGTAGGGAGAGGACCACAGCAGATGCTTCATATTTGCAGTTCCCTTCAGTGCTCTAATGTTTGTTTTTGAGTTTGTAGGTGGGACAATAATTCGTGATCTTTACAGTGTCTGCTGTTGTTCCTGCTTTGTTATTCAGCACATTTAGATGGTAATAGTAATCCAGGAATGATTTTATTAAGCTTGTGGAAGATCAGTGTTAAAATTGAAAGCTAATTTGGGAAGCTATTGGGTTCCTCAATACGGCTGTGAGAGGGAAGATTAGGCTTTATGTCTTTCCTTTACCTTAATACGATGTTATTCAGAACCACTTCTGGATGGAAGGGGAAAAAACTATGTTTAGTTCATGAAACTTCTAACGTCTTAGCAGAATTTACCAGTACCATCTTAGTAAAATACTTTACAAAACTTCCAACTGAAGTTATTCTCTCTTCTCCTGTGCAATGCTACCTTTCCTCTGGGGAATGGAGGGATGGATGTGGTTTGGACTCTTAAGTATAGATGCTTTCAGGAGTTAGAATACATCAGATTCCTCCTTCACAGTCTTCCCTAAAGACAGTTATAATCCTGAAAATCTACACTATTTCTCTTTATTGCCTTTGATTTATTTTTTTTCCTTCAGAGGAGACTTAAAATTATAGGGCAACTAAACATTGTCCTGTTGGAATTATTCATGCAAAGAAAACCGGTATACAAAAGACTTGTTTAGTGCTACAGGGGTACACTGCAAATATCCTTTTCAAGTGTGGGTATAAAATCATTAGACTCTTAAATCTGAAGTGATTCATTTTAAAGCATAGAGTTTGGGAAGACAAAAGTCACCTGTTTGTTCACTGCTTACTTCTGCCCACTGTTCAGAGTTTCTAAATAATTTAAGTTTTCATCATTCTGAAAATGAACCTTCCTTCAGAAAACCCTGCCAAAGCCAAATTGTATTGCACAAGTACTAGATGATTTTTTTTTTTTTAGTATGGTTGATATCCATTATTTTAAATTATCTTCAGTGATGATGCAAATAGCATTTCCAGAGTATGCACGCCCAAGGCAGAGGAAGCTCTTTGGGATGGATGAGCAGAATTTTTAACAGTTGGAGCAGAAGCCATGGGTAACGCCCTGATGAGAGAAATTAGAACATGCATGTCTGCCTAATTTCTCTTGTGAAATGAGCAGTGAAGAGCCAGACAAGAGTAGAAGTGTAACACAAGTCCAGAATGACAAAAGCAGGGAATTTTTCAATTAAAACTAATTATTCTTGTTAGTATAATATGGCACGTTGGCACACAAAGGCAATATTTACCTGCTCTGCTATGCAAAACCAGTCAAAATGATCTTGGTCTTGCTGGCTGCTCTGCTGGGCAGGACTGGGCTCTGCTGTTCAGCTGCCCCGGGAGGCAGCAGAGGCTGTGGGAATGGTCCCGCTCGGAGCAGCTGCTGCTGTGGCTGCCGAACCCTGGGCACTGGTTGGGTCAGGCTGCTGAAATCTGTGAGTGTGGTGGGCTGGTCATTCACTCTGCGTCAGGAGCTGAGTGCAGGGAAGGGAAACTTGGAGTATCTCCAGCTGAGTTTCATAGAGTGACATGCCTCCCAGTGTCGCTCTTGGTTCCAGTTCTGGACTTGCAGCAGGAGAGAGTTGTACTGGTTTCTGTGCCAAGTGTACAGCCAAGTGTATGTTCTTGTCCATGTTATCTCTCTGTGTATTCTGCATATAAAACAGAAATGACATTTGGTTCGTGATTGTCTTAATTGATTGGCAGGAGTGCAGCAAGATTCATACTCCAGAATAACAGCATCTTGGTTACATATAAACTAGTTGAAGCTTCCTGAGTTGCACATACAGAGTCCAGGAGTTGTGCTACAAAATAAAGTAAGGTGTGATCAAACTAAGAAAGGATGGTGTTCCATAGTACTTGCACCTGCACAAAAGTATCAGCTTTTCACCTAAATGGCTTGTATTCCTCATGGGACTGTTCAGTGCTGTTACCAGCAGAAGTCGTTCTTGTGATTATAACTCTGCAGTCACAATTTATATTTTAATGATGCATCCCTGTCTCTGTCAGGTGAACATAACAGACACTGTAATCCATTAAACTGAGTGGCGTCTCTTCTCTTTTAATTTCGTTCAGTCTGTGAAATTCTGATGGAAAAAGTTTACCAGGCTTGAAAACATGTTGTGATTCAGGTAGAACTTTGTTTTAAAACCTACTTAAGAGAAAGTCTTAGAAACAATTTTAGTTTTCTTTCCCCATATGTTAAGATTTCTGGAAGTACAGGACAAAGAACCACTTACTTACTCCTATTTACTGTAATAAAACCAGCAAACTAATTCTCTTATGCATTGCAGAGAACTGTCTCCATGCATCCCAAGTAGGTCTTGGGTGCTGGTGCACCTCTGTAACTGTAAAGCCAAATGAAATACCTTTCCATAGTAAAGTCAGGTTAATTACGGTGTAATTTCCTTCTAAAAACAAGTATCCTTTTAAGGACTTTTATCTGAAATAGCTAATGAATATAATAGTGTTAAATAATGAAATACATTGTGATGCCAAAAAGAACATCTCAGCCTCTTTGATCTTCATTTTGGCTAAAGATAGAAAATTTCACTAGAGACATTTGTAAACAGATTCCATTAATCCAAAAAAAAAAGTTTTGAAAAACGGTGACTATAATAGATGTTAAGACAGTGAATAACCTTGAGTTTCAATTTTTAGTACAGTGTGCGTTAACTCCACATTAATTAGAGTCACGCCTCTAAGTCTGAAATCTGCGTGTGGCTACTTCTGTTTGTCTTGGCTTTAATTAATCATTCCCTTATTTCTTGGCAGCCACCGTTATGGGGCAGGGAAATACTGTTCCAGGTGTAGTGTTGAGCCTCTGTATCCTTTGCTTGCCCTCTGCATACTGAGGCTCTGTGCAGCACAGGTCATCCTGTCAGCATGCAGTCCTGCAGCAGATGAAACACAGAGATGTTTGTACTGTTTCCAACTGGTGTGCTGATGGGAGCTCTCTCTAACAGTCTTTAAGCTTTTCTTCTATCATCGAAAAAAAAAAAAATTCATTTTTTCCACATTTGCAGTGTTTACTAACATTCCGTGCATGTGTAATGTAAGTTTCTGTGTGTTTGCATGTAGCTTAATTTTTTGTTTTCCCACAAAACTTTTCATGACTACCTAAGAATAAGAAGGATCCCATTTAAAGAGATGCAGACATCTGTTATTTATGTTTAGAAAAAGAAATACAACTGGCTCTGGCAATACATTATTACTTTATGTGCTTCTAAAGAATGCACCAATTTATATTATTGTCTCTATTAAGAGTATCAGTGGAGTTAATCAGGAGAAGTACCCTGAGAACTGCAATGTCTGTATGGCTTGGCTCTCTGTGCACTTTGGGGACCTCATTTCCGATTGCCTTGTTCTTTCAAAGTTCCCTGATGGGACAGGGGAACAATTAACTCCCATAAAGCAGAAGCCCAGGAGCAGCTGGGCCCACTAATGATGGGCAGTATGGATTTGTGCTGTGCCACACGTGAATTTGTCCCCAGGGACAGCCCCTTGGTATCATCCCAGCATGTCTTGTGCCATTCAGCACCCTCAGACAACATGGTGTCACTCCTCATGGCTTGCAGTGCATGTGTGCATTCAGTGCTTACTGAAAACGCTGCTCTGGGACAAATCATGTGCCTTGTGGGTGTAACCAGTCTGTTCCAGGTAGTCCAGAGGAGCAGAGGCAGAAATGGGGCTGTGTTCCTTGTTCAGCTCCCCACTGTGTGGCCCACAAAGACAGATCTGAGTCTCAGGTCTTCCTGTAAGCTGGTTCACGAAATTACAGTTGAAAAATAATTTGTATTTTCAAGGTTTTAATTATTGGGTTTTTGCCTGTTTTCCTTGTTTCTTCTGGTTTTGAATGCCAGCTTAGTGGTCAAGCATGTGGAAACTAAATTGAATTCAGTATGTTTGATTGGCAGTGAGGACAGAGGGTGAACTTGGTCACTGGAGTGCTCAAGTTGTCCTTTATCATGTGCTTCTCACCTGAATCCAGTACTTTCACTGGGAAGATAGCTGTAAGAAGGTTTCAGTGCCAACATGTGGAATAGCAGTGAGGAGCAGAAGACTAGGAGATGGCTGAAAAGCTGAAGACACAGTTGTCAGTGTGGTGTAAGGGATTGCAGTGGTGGTTTGGAGCGCACTCCTTAATTTTGGGATGTGAGTTTCCTGGGAAAAGTAAGAAAGCAGCTGTGGAAGGAGGTAAGAAATTTTCTGTGTCAGAGGACTCTGCCTTGTCAATAGAGAGACATGGTGGTGGCCACCACAAGTTGCCAGGCTTTGGTGACTATTCCCCTAACCAGGGGAGTGTCTGTGGAGAGGGAAGTTTGTGTTTGTAACACCGCAGTATTGAAAAACTTAATGCAGATGGTTTGAGTTCTTTCCCTACGCTGATTCTTTTAAATACAACTGTTAGATGTTTTATACTGTTTTGTTGACACCTGTATACAACTTCCAGTTATTAATGTTTGATTTATATAAGTGTCTCTGCAGTCTCAGCTAAGGGCTTGCTCTTAATAAATTGCTGTCTTCTGATGGTCCCTCAGAGCTTTACTGAGAGATGCAGTTGTACTTGGTAACTAGAAACAATCCATTTTTTAAAGATAACTAGCTATTACTATAGTGGTCATTGCAGGAAACAAATGGAATTAATTTAGTTACTCTGTGGCTGGAATTACATTATTAGTCATGATGATGATGTGTTTATGATACTAGAGAAGCATAGAAATTTGTAGCACTGTATGAAGACACTTTTATTTCAGCTCTCATCATAGGCAAGTTAAACATAACATACTGACTGAGAAGCACATGTAATAAGGTAAACTATATCTGGGCTAACTGTCTGTCACTTCTGAGCCACTGGTGCTGCAAGTGTGCTACCTATTTTCTGGGGTCATGGGGGGAGAGTGCATTTTTAGTTCGTGCGACTTCTGCAAGCAGTAAAAGAAGCAGTTTTTCCAGCTCTAGTACTGGCACAATTACCATCAACTTTTGCAAGTGTGGTACTGAATACAGACTGCTGTCTCAAACTCCCTGGCTGATGCCAAGGGGCTGACTAGGAAGTGTTGGCTAAAAACCTCCTGTTTAAATTTTTGTCAAGTGTGTACTCAGAGCTTACAGCTGCATTCATAGTTGAGGACTGAACCATTTCTGTGTTAACACTGGCATTAAAATAGAATGTGACTTTCAATGTGAGTAGAAGGCACTTGGATTTAGATTTACTTCCATGCTTTTAGCAAAGGAAGGGCAGTATTGCCCTATTGGCATCGGAAGCTAATGTGGAACTAAATGCTATGAAGTGTTGGGAATGTGGACTTTTTTTTTTAATTGCATGCTGCTCTAAAACTGCCCCTGGAGGAAATTGGAAACTAGGAGCTTAAAAAGCATGTTTGATTAGAGAACTTGGTATTTCATTTGCCTGTGGGTTTTTTCCTGACTTTTTGTTCTTTTCTTTTTTCTTAGTCTTCATGAAGAAATCATTGACTTTTATAAGTATATGTCTCCCAGACCTGAAGAAGAGAGAATGCGGATGGAAGTGGTGACCAGAATAGAAAACGTTATCAAAGAGCTCTGGCCTAATGCAGATGTGAGTAGGACAGTTTTATTTGTTAATTTATAAAAGCAACATTTTGTGCCCGTTTATGAAATACTGAATACTGAAAATACTGTGTATTTTTCCATGGTAAAAAACAACAAAAAGACTTCTAATCAAATGAGAGGTGATCTTTCCTTTTAGAGTAATAGAGGTTAACATTTTCTATTACACATAGCATTAAAGACAAGTTAGTCCTGCTGTAGTCACAGAAAGGGTATAAGGTGTGGCAAAGTTCAGTCTCATGAATTTGCTAAGGTTAATGGAAACATAGCAGTCATGCATAAATGTATTTTGTTTAAAAGAAAACGCAAAACTTCTGAAACTTCTGTCTTCACTAGTAACAGGGCATCTCGTCCAAAGACCCTGCAATCTTAAGTAAATCCGTTAAGGTGGAATACCAGCAATGCCACATTACATAGACTATGGTATATTTAGTGGGCAATAAAATTAAATTGACATATCTTACAAATTTAAAAAACCCTGTAGTTTCTGTATAGGAAGAAACACATTTGTATATCTCTGTATTGAACTTACAATCTGTAATGCCTCTTCCCACTGAAGATGGGTTTTTGTAGTACTTACTCATTCGAAACAAGAGTTTCTCCTCTGCTATGCATTTTTTACTAAAGGTTGGATTAAAGACAGAGATGTTGCTTTTACAAGTCAGTATCGTTTCATGGGGACAAAGCTGGCATAATTGAATCTAGTTTAATTGTATTCCTCTAACTAATATGGTGTTTATTTCCAGAATGCAGATTTGTAGCTGTAGTCATTTATTTGTAGATAACAGTAGCTGAAAATAAGGGCTTGTGAGCCAGAATAACAAGCAAAATTCAGACAGCAGAATCTCTAGTATAAGGAATGCTCTTTGATCCTGCCACAGTAAAAGGTAATGTTTTGACATGAGTGACTTAAATCCCTTGTTCATTTCTAATCTTTTTAACCTGTTTTTTTTTTTTTTTTTAATATGTTTTTAGAAATTGGCAGAATAGGACAGAATATGAATTCTGTGTAAACTCTATGTATGTGGTGTGTGGTTTTGTGTGTAAAATACACTCACATTTTCAAGGTGGTTGTTGTTATGGCTGATTATCAGTGAGGTGTCTATGGATAGAGCACTCCCCACTCAGTGATAGCTGCCTTTGCACAGTTAGAGGGAGTTGATGGAGTCATTACTATATGTATCTGGGAATTTTGAGTACAACCAGTAAGTTTTCCATGGAAACTGTGTCACAGGTGCATGTGTCACAGGTGTTGTACAGCTCTCCTCTAACCCAGTGAAACAGTGAGGTAGACCCTAATCAAGAGCAGGAGCAGTGGGCTGCCAATCTGACAGGCAATAGTAAGGAAACTGTGGCTATGAAACTATGCATGCTGTGATACACCCTGCCAGTGCCTTGTAAGAGGGGATTTCAGCAAAATCACTAATTGCTTCAACCTAGAGAACATGATGCTATTTCCTAAGCAAGTTTATTTGCTGCAGACTTAACTAGTGCAATGGGATGAGTGGTGTTATTACCAGGGCATCTCCCTTTATGACCACCTGCGCTTTGCATGGGACATAAGAACTTAGTGCTTCCAGAGATGCTCTTGTTTGTAGAGCAAGTTTGATCTGTAAAAGTCACATATTTTGTATTAAAAATAATTTTTTACATACATATATATGTGTGTGTGTCTGTGTACATCTGTATCTATATTGCTTTGGAGCCTTGGGAAAATTCTTTTTCTTTATAAACTACTGGAACTTTTTTGTAGCCACAATGTATTTAAGAAGGGGAAGCAATTTAAAAGCCTTACCACAAGAGACAGCTGACCACTGGGCTTAGCTGTAACGTGACCAAGAGGAAGCACACACTGTGTGGTTGAAAACTGAAGTTCACTTTTCAATTAGTGCCAGTTAAAACTGCCAGGACTGTCTTTCTCTGCTGTGCTTGAAAATGTTAGAGAGTGAGAGTGTGCCAGTTCCTTTTTCTCAAGTCAGTAACTGTTCTTCAGAGCTCAACTGCATTTTGTCTGCAGTTGTTGCATCGAGGAAGAATTCTCCTTTTGTATGTCTTTCTGTTTTCTGGAGGCTAGAAAGGAACTGAATGGTGACAACAGACTGCCAGGTTATAATTTGGAAATCACTGTGCTGTTATTTTTTTAGCACTTTACCAGATCAGCTTGGGAACTGACCTGCTCAACTCAACTGTGTTCAACTTCAACAATCACTTGTAATTTTTCAGTTCTCTGAGTTAATCACTAACCTTTTGGCAATCTGTGTTGATTTAGATACTTCTAAGATTCAAGTTTTGAGTACATGCTCTGAGAAGGTGGAGTGTTATCTGGTCCAATGTCCTCAGCTTTAGCTGTAGTGTAAAGTGATGAGTTAATGTTTAAGCTGTTCATTTTGAGTCATAGATACAGCCAAACCAGCTAAAATAAACTTGTAAGTTAAACATACACATTTAGCTTGTAGCTTCTTATAGGTAAGACATAGTCTGTAAAAATCAGATACCAAGAAAAGGGAAATCAGGCTTCATGACTCAAAAGGTACAGAGAACATGTAGAATGTGTCTGAGCATGTACTTCTTTTTTAATCCCTCCCCTGTTCCACTTCGGAAAAGGCTGAAAAAGCAGATGGAGGGGGGGTAAAAGTAGGTATCCCGAACTGTTACTTTATTTATAGAAGTTAGCAATTGTGTCATTTGCCCTCTTACTCAAGGGAATGTGCTTAGAAGGAAACATTCCTAGTAAGTGAGAAGTGTTCTTGGCATCAGCAAGGCTCTGACCATAAGAAGCACTTTGCAACCAAACATCTCAAAACATTAAATGAAAGCGTTATAAGACAAATGTTTTTGACCAGTTGAATATTCAAATTATTGAATAAATAAATACTTAGTGGAATTTAGGATGCATTTGTCAGTGTCCTCAGCTTTGTCTCCATGTGACCTCATAGATCTGAAATGAGGTATTGTTGCATACTTCCTGCACTTCAGTTATGAAAATACTGTGATGAGAGTAGAAAGATGAACTCTGCTTAGTTCAACAAATCTCAGGAGATTCTACTTAGTGACGTAGAAGGAAGGGAACTAAATTGGCTATGGATAGATGTTTTTGTTGTTGTTTTGACAGAGGTATTTTGGTGCTGAGGATTTACCAAGATTTTGTGGCTTTCCAAGTTGTGTTGTGCATTGTGAGCACATATTTGGACATATACGGTAATTAAAGCTCCTTTGGGAACTTTGGAATTTAATATGAATAAGTTCGCAGAAATGTGGGATAAACAGTAACAATAACATAGAGAAGTAGAAGTCATTACAGTACTCTGAAGTCTGAATTTCCCTTATGAGTGCAAATACATACCTCTGCCCCTGTAGAATAAAAATATGATCAGCAGTGTTGGTACACCACAGAAACTAACACTCACCTCTCAAGCCATAACGGAGTCCTGTATTTGGGGTGCTTTGAATACGCACATGGCTACAAAGCTTGGACAGTTTAAATTCCAGATTGATAATAAATCAAAATACTTTTCAGTCTGTATTCTTATTTCGACACTTGTCCTCTACTCTCTTTCCAGATTTTGTGAGAGAGGGATTGAAGTGTGGGTGTGGGTTTCTTTTAGAAAAGTTCAGTGTTTCTCATACTCCAGATTATTGTACAAGAGCAGATGTTGTCTCATTCCTTTTGGTAAAGGTCATATATGTTGTATCAGTGAGTTTCTGAATACTTTCAGGGTTGTTTATTCAATAAAGGCTCTTTCCTGTTCAGCTGAACACAGTGTTTTGTTTGATAATGTGAAAGCACTTTGAGTTTTTTTCTGAACCCATCAGTGGTCATTTTATTGTGCAGAAACACTTTTCTTATGTTTTTGGTGGCCAAATGAATCCTGATTTGACTGAACTCAGTTTCATAGAGGGTGTTTTTATTATTACTCTTGATAAAAAATAGGGATAGTTGTTATTGTTGTTATTATTATTATTATTATTATTATTATTACAATCTTAGCTTTGTGATGCCCTTATGCTTTTGTTAAGATCTAATACCCTACTGATACTCATTCTATGGCATCTCTTGCAGTCTTTGCTTGTTTGAGAAGCTATGATCTTTTCAGCATTACATTGTGGATGTAGTTTTTATTTGGCGTGGGGTGAGGTAGTAAAAAGTATGAAGTGATAAAAAATAATCAAGAGGAGGCACTCGAATTCCTTCTTAGTCTATTTAAGTATTAAGGCACTTGCAAAATATCTCTCTTCCTGTCTTTCCCTTTTTCTTCTTCTGAAGGGGAAAAACATAAAAAGTGGGTCACTTGACATCCAAATAGGTGGCAATCCAGCTAGTCTATGAGACTCATTAAAGCAGAATACTCAAGTCTGGATAAGGTGGCTCCAGGAAACACATCAGAAGACTGTCTGGTTGAAAATGAGTCCAAATTTGCAGATATTTTTTCTTTGAAGTCTCAGCAGCCCCCTTTTGAGACTCAGCACATGAGTCTGACCTCCCTGCGAGGCTTGGCTAAATAATGAGAGTGAGGTTTTGGACAGCTGTGGTGCAAACCTGATGATCTACACCTCCAGTGCTAGCAAAAGTCCAGCTTAACAGTGTAATTCTGGGGGATGTGAAGCTTTCCCAAACTTTGTTTGTCGTTTAAGTGGAAAGAAACAAAGTTGTGCTGCTTCCTTTGTAACTCAGAAAAATAAAAGGCTCATGATATAATTATTTTTAAGTATACAAAGCAATGGAAATACATTAAACTTAGAACATGCTTGAAAGCTGAAGGTATATGAATATGAAAACAAAAACCAAATCAAACTGTTACTGTTTTTTTAAATGTTCTGTCATCCGTAAGTGTTTCAAAATCTTTTGGGTTCTGGGTTTTAGCCAATTTTGTTTCTGGGACAATTTTTTACATTATAAGGGAAGTTTTTTTAATAGAAAAGTCAAAGTAATTAAAGTTTCATTGGTAATAACAGTGAAGATCAGCTGTTTATAGTACACTGAAGATCTGAATGCTTTAACAGGAGTGTTCAGAGTGCCTGTTAGCAATACCAAAATCTACCAACGGAGGGTAGCAATAGTCAGCCTTTACAAGCAGCTTAATAGAACTAGTTTGTCTTCTGAAGCCTGAAAATTCATTTTCATATGTATCCCATTTTTGTCTTTCAGGTGCAGATATTTGGAAGTTTTAAAACGGGTTTATATTTGCCTACAAGGTTAGTAATTTTTCAGTGTTAATTCTGTACAAGAGAAAAGATAACTTGTTGAACTTGTACCCTCAGGGTGATTTATCTGCTCTCCCAGTTTCTGTGTTACTTGTGTCAATACTTGTTATATTAAGAAAGTGTTAAGCTTTTAGTTCTCTGCAAAGGGTATAGAAATGCAGTAAATAATACTAGCTGCAACACACGTCTGTATAGATTTTGCATGTATCAGCAAAAGGATCGGAATTGCCGTGTGGTCAGGAGAGACTAGTGGTGTGCTTCAGCTTCATTAATACCAAAAGAAGAAGTTGGTTTTAAAAGAAAAGCTACATTTTATCTCCACTGACAACTACATTGAAACCTCTAACATTACCGTGTTAGTGCTGAAAAAATTACGTGCAGAATTGGCTTTTTGCTTTCAGTCGTCTTTTGTGAAATCTGTACAGTAGTCAACGTCTACCTTTTCCAAATTTTTACTAGTTTTCATTTTAAAAACATCATTATTCAGTGACAATGGTATCTTCTGTGTAGAAATTGTAAGTATTTTTGAGAATTAAATAGAAATAGAAATGAAAGGCTTAAATGGCTGCAGTGGACAAACACGTAAGTTTGAGGATAACACTTCAATTGAGTGCCATACTTTGGGAATATAAGGACATCTAGAACTGCCTGCAGGTGATGGATACCCTTGTTGTTGTTTCAGCTCTTTTTTAAAAAGAAAGTGCCTGACGATGCTTTAGTCTCAGGAGTTGCAGAGAAGTTGAATTGCTCAGTGTCTGTTTGGAAAGCCAGAAGTTAGGTGTACAAACACTGTTTTTGCATTTGCCCTCATTCTTGATCTGTTTTTCATTTATTTTAAATAGGCTTAATTAAATGTAATTTGATGCTGGTAATGCAAGAGAGATATTCCTATCCACTTGACTGATGTTTTTTTTGCTGTGCTTGATTGTTTTGAAACTGATGTAACATAAATGTTTTGCTGTTGTCTGTTTGATTTCATATTCTGCTTTGCTTCAGTATTTATTTCAGCTGAGGTTTTGTGGGAGAACAAATGCAGATACTTCAAACAGTACATAAACCCACAAAGAACCCTTCCTGTGGCAGTGCTTGCCAGACTTTCAAAATAACCTGCATTTTTTTGCTGGTCATTAATTCGCTGTTGTCTTCTCTCAAAGCATCCCTTCACCCTAGGTTTTCCCTACTTGCCAGTAACTGTATAGTTAATTTAGATTTCAGTCTCTGGGATTCAGAAAGACCTACAGTGTTTTTTAAGTCTTGTGTCTCTGTGCTACAATTTGCCTTACATCCATTTACTTAAGCTCATGTTGAAGGTTTGTGCACACAGTTGTTTAGCTGCTGGGTCTCTGTTCTTTTGCAGGCAGTATTTATACTCAAAGTGGCAACAAAGCTGCTTTTTCTGTCTCAGTGTGCATCAGAAAAATGCCTCCTGCTATTAACTGTCAGCAATGGGTTTAACACTAACTTAGTTTTGAAGAGAAATGTCCAACAGCATTTCCTGCTCTCCAAGCTGGTTTGGAACATAGTTTTCTGAAACCTGTCCTTGTCAGCCAAGTGGTCTGTGGCTGAACTGCTGCTGAACTCTTGCTGCCAGTGCTGCTCACTGGCAAGAGCTAGTTCATATAAGGCAGATGTAGTTTCTTTGAGATTGTTAAAGCAGTGTTGTTTGTGAATCAGCAGACCTGTGAAATCTACTGGAGGGGGAGGAAGTATTGCTAAATTTTTTGTGGTTTCTGCTATGCAGTTTTCCATATCACTGAAGTGTTCTGCTAGCATAATTGTAGGTTTACATGCTCACCTCCTTTGTGTTTCCAATCAAGCAGGGAAATCAAAGAAGTTGGGGAGCAAAGACCTCAGGATCTCATGGTAGCACTCACTGGCTTAGTTTGGGATACCAGCCACCTTTTGAATTTGAGTTCAGGGATTGAATTAGGGTGTCAGCTCCCTGTGTAGTCAAATGAATGTGTGTGCATAAGGAGGAAGTGTAGCGGGATGGAGCTGAGTTAATAAGTGAAGTTAATTAGGTGGTTTGATCTTATTTAACAGCTTATTGCTTCCTGAAGTCAAAGTTGGAACATTTTCCTCTCTCTTTCCCTGCTCTCTGTTCTTGACGCTATAGGACAGCTGCTTACCATGTGCTCACTGATGCTCTGATCACCCAGAACACCAACTTTGAGATGCAAAGAGGCAGGAAATTACCTCAGAATGTTTGGGGGGCTCTTTTAAGAGGGGAGTGAAGAAGGTTATTGCCAGACCCAGTAACAGGTTGAACTGATTTGCTGTGGATTAGACAAATACCAGACCTAGAGCAAAGGAGAAGATAGGGCTGTGTGTCTGAGAGTAGAGGATGGGGAACAGGATTTTTCCCTTTCAGTGACTGGCTGCTAAATTGGCATTACTGGTTAATACAGCCCAGAGAATCACAAGAAGTTAATTTCATCGTCTGAATCATTCTGGAGAAGCTGATCCCTCTCTGCTCACACTGTGGCCTGGGGAGAGCAGTCTTAGGCTTTGCAGCCCCACTGATTTATGTGTGTATATCTGTCCCCTCCCCTTGGTAACCTGAAATATTCTGTATTTCCCCAAGTGTAAGAGTTCATCTCCACCCATTTCCTCAGAAAATTAAGAGTTAATTATTTGGCTAAGCTATGTTCTATCAGCTTTATTCTGGGTATGTAGATGTTTGAATGCTTTGTATTCTCCATGTATTGGTCTTTTAACTTGAATAAATATATTGTTTTTCCATTTCAGTGATATTGATTTAGTTGTGTTCGGAAAGTGGGAGACATTACCTCTTTGGACCCTGGAAGAAGCTCTTAGAAAGCACAATGTAGCAGATGAAAACTCAGTAAAGGTTTTAGATAAAGCAACTGTAAGTTTGGGGAAAGAGGGTATTTCCTTGTTCTAAGGTAGATCTTTAATCAAAGAGAGATCTTGGTTAAAAGAATGAATTTTTATAGTCAGAAACTATTCTGTTTTATTAAATTTGAAATAGAACCTATAGAACTTTTTAAAATATGTTTTTTATTACTGGTAAAATAATTGATAGTGCAATAACAGAAGCATTTCTTCTGTTTGGGAAATCATCTGGTATCCCACATGCACAACATACACTTGCTTTTAAGAGAGATTAGACTAGTCATTGTTGTGAATTAATGTGATTTAACTTGTGAATTTCTAGGCTGTGTTTTCATATATATAAAAGATATATATAAATATTTACTTTTTTCTTTTTGCAAGCAAACAGGCAAAATAAGTTTTCACATGAAAATGCTAAGTGCAATCTTGCACAAATATGTAGTGGTATGTCTTGCATAGAATAAGATTAATTCCATTATGATTTCTTACCTTTTACTACTTGTAACAGTATATTGGAGTGTTGAGGCTTAAACAGGTGTCTAGTTCATAGCTGTTGTTAATAGAGAAAGGTAATTTGACAGCCACTCAGGTGGAGATATATCAGAACGCTCTCAATATTCTGTGCATACTTGTTTGAATTAAGTTTGGTGAGGGGCGATGACCCTAGTGACCCGAGCTGTGGCATTCCTGGAGTCTCCAGTACCTTTTCTCTTATGTTTCTCCAGCGTTTGTCTCCCCCTGGTGTCTGTGGTTCCCATCAGAGCTGAGCAGCTGCACCAGCTATTGACCCAAACCAATCTGTTATGGAGGATGAAGCACTAAGTTCTGTTCAACAGGACAGTAAATTGAAAATAGCATTTGTGAGTTAGAAAAGCAAAGTTTAAGTAAACAGATGGGAAGGAGAGTGAGTTCATAAATAGGAGTCCTGATTTCTCTGCCTACTTCCTCTACAAATTCATAAAACGTTTCAGTTTTACTGGTGCATATAAATATAAATGAAACCAAATGTGTCTTGGAAATCAGTATTGACTTAACCTGTCTTTTTTTTTTTTTTACAGGTACCTATTATTAAACTGACAGATTCCTTCACTGAAGTAAAAGTTGATATAAGCTTTAATGTACAGAATGGGGTTAAAGCAGCCCAGCTCATCAAAGATTTTATCAAGGTTAGGCAACTCTGTAATAAAATTACAGAGCTGACTATTTGATAACTTTATTTCCTGTTTTACTGCACCTTACTAGAGATAGTTTGACTGTTATTTTTTTGTTGCCAGATACTACTGAGAGATGTTCTTAAGTTTTAGATATATTGCCTTAAAAGGCATGACAATATTAAAATATACAAAGAAAGTATGGAGTAGTTTTAATGGTACAATGATTAAGGAAAATGCATTAATCTCTGTCTTAAATGTTCTGCTCTTTTAACTGTGGTTCATTGAGCTTAAAATTAGTAATAGTCACACATTCTTGTGGAAGTACAAGTCATGATGTTTTAGACTGAATATTGTTTCAGCATAGAGTGCTAATTAAGTAGAATAAATTAAACTTTTCAGAGAGGTTCATTAATACATCTATCATAGGTACATTACAGTTACTTTTGTTTAATATATGGGATCATTTTGTTAGGATTAATGTGCTTCTGTATTTTCCTTCCCTTCTCCTATTCAGTGCATTCAATGCTCACAGTAAATCACTCATAGAAGCAGTAGAAAATTTTCTTAGGATTTTCATGTTCTGTGTAGAGAACTGAAGTGCAGTTCAGTCTCAGTTAAGTGCTTAGGTATTACTGTTCTGCTGCTGCCTGTTATGTTACTTTAACCAAACTGCTGGACAGCAGGAGAATCAAATGTATTTCAATAGCTAGATAAGTAAAACTTCAGAAAATTCCATAAATCTGAATAAAGGAAGCACTTTACTTTCAATCATAAAGCTTAGAAATCACATACAGCTGCTTTAATAATGTGATTTTGTTGCAAGAAGTCTTCTAAATTTGGGGAGATTTTTAATTGCTGTTGAGTTGAACATACAGCATTCAACTTCATAGTTTTTAGTTTCTTTACGTGTATTTAGTAGCAAGTATGAAAGTAGCTCAGTTTGCTTCTACAATGTCTATTTCTTTAACATACACAGGAGAAAAATCTCTGTCCTGAAATTCACTAGAATCATCTGAGTTGTTTTCTGTAGTGTGTCCTTTGTGTGTCTGTAAACCTTCTGCTTGAACCCTGTCCTGGGGAGGCCATGCTCCGAGTCATAGTGTGGGTCCAGGGGCCTTTGAACTCTCAGCTTCTGTCTGATGAAGAGAAGTTATATAGTGTAGCTCCTCGTTGGGGAAAGCAGGTGCCCAGAATCTCTGTTTTAGGACACCTACCTGAAACTTGGTATCTGACTTCAGTTTTCACATCCTGTGCATTGTCACATTGCCTCGTGGTCGACAGGCTGTCTGTGTTTGGTTTTCTGCCACAAGGCAGGAACTATATTTCTGTTACACTGCATATACAAATTTGCTTTTAACTAAGTCCATAAAGCCCTGCATACTTTGCCAAAATTGCCCATTTGTTTCTGAATTTCAGGATAGGAGGTAGTCTTCTCATGAGAGCCTGAAGACATTTTTATGTGTTCAAAAAAAAGGAAAAAGCATTAGCATGTTCCTGTTGCCTGGGTAACTCCTTTGGCCTTGGGTCAGGGCATGGTGAGAGGGAGCTTGTGCCTCCAGGGATGAGAGGAGGTGTGTGTGGCAGCCAGGCAGGTTTGGGACAGGGCCAAAGAGCAGAGCAGGTCTGCTGGCAGTAACTGTAAGGTAAGCTGGCAGTACAGTCAGTGCCTGGCAGACAAGTCCCCAGTGAAGATGTCGAGGCTGAGGACGTGCAGTCTGGGGTTAGAGTCAGGATTACGGTCAGGATTGGCACCAGTGTGGAGCAGCAGGGCTCAGGCAGACAGCACAGGGAGCCTCTGAGATGAGATGCAGCTCTCAAGCAAAGTGGAGGGACTCCTAAGAAGGCTTCCACATGGTGCTTTCCCACACAGCTGTTTTCACAGCAGCCTGAGCCAAGGCTGTGCATCTCTGCCGCCCCAGAGCTGGCCTTGAGCTGAGCCTGGTGTGCCAGGAGGTGGCACGTGGCCGGCTGGGCTGCTGTGGAGGGTCCTTTGTTTAACTTGGAGAAATCTTGATGTGTACTTGCCAAAAGACTTCATTGGTGTTCTTGAAGAACTTTATAAAACATATACAGGACATTCTCGGGGATCTTATTTTGTCCCACATAACTTTCAGTATCTAGCTGAGGTTTCATATGCAGTATTATCTTTGCAAATGCCTATTTCTCTTCGGGCGTGCAGTTTCCTGAGAAAAATCCTGCCTTTGAATTTTGGTATATATTAGTATTCAACACTTCAGCTTGTGACTGTAAATTCTTAATAGTGAAAAAAAAGTTGGTTTGGGGATCTTTAATTAAGTAGGGCTCCCAGTACTCACTGTAAGGCTCATGCAGGGAAGTTTGTAGCAAAATTCTTCTTTCCTTTTAATCCTCTGCAATCACTGACATCATGAGCCACCTCTCATTCTGACAATGAGGAACTTTCTGGCTCTGTGTTGATAAAAGTGGTGATACTGTTGAGCCTCTTTTGCTCCTCTCCTGTGAGGGGGTGTACAGAGTGCAGGCGTAGTTTCCACTGCGGTCCAAAGGGTCCATGTTCTCCACATGTGCAGTGTATGCACATCTCTAAGGGGATCCATGTGGGTAAACCTATTAAAGGACCAGTTGCCCAAAGGCAAGTGTTTGGCTCCTTTGAAAATGTTATCTGAGGTTAGTAATTTTGAAGGGCTTTTTTTAACTCTGGGCATCTGAAGTATTTGCAAAACAGAAATCTCAGTCCCCTTTGGGCTATCACCAGAGTTGCAGCAGGAAGATTTTGTTACAGATGTGGATATCTCTATAGTTCTTCCTTAGTGTTTATGTATTCAAACCAAATAATTCTCATTTTATGATACAATAACTTTTTTTTCTGTTGTTAATATCTGCCACCACAGTTGAAGAGGTAAAATAACTGTATTGATCACAGGCAGAGAACTTGTCTTCTCCTCAGTTACTAAAAATAATAGGTTAGAGTTATATTTACCTTTAAGTCTGAATATAACAGTTTCAATATTCTCTTTTAGCATCCATTGTATTCATGCATCACAGTATCTTAACATCTTTGTTTTTTTCTTTCAGAAATACCCTGTGTTACCATTTCTAGTCTTAGTATTGAAACAGTTCCTGTTGCAGAGGGACCTTAATGAAGTATTTACAGGTGGAATTGGTTCTTATAGTCTTTTTTTAATGGCTGTCAGTTTCCTTCAGGTAAGCTTAATGGACCTATCGATGCTATTGGTGCATAAGGTCATCACTGTCAGGAGGAATTTTATCAACCCTTAAATTTAAGCTACCATATTGTGATTTTGCATCCCCTTTTCATTTGAAAAAGGATACATCCCACCTGTCTTCTGTTCTTTCTCCCCTTCTGATACTTTTGGTATGAAAGTTGTTTGGAGCATCTGTTGATGTATCAGTACTGGACACTGATACGTATGATGTTGACATGTGATATTGATACGTATGATAAAACAACTTGAATATTGTGTAACTTACTTGGAACAAGCTCCATAAGATGGTGTTACCTGCAGCTGTCCTTTATAACACTTGATTACCAGGTTATATGCCTTGCATGTGCTTTAATGAATGCAATGGAATTTTAGGATTTTTTCCTAGGTTTCTAAACAGGTTTTACAACTTTCTTGTAAATCTAATAGGACGAAGTGCATGAACTAAATTGATATGGTTGTGCCTTGGGGAGGAAAGTATTGTACAAATATGAAGCAGCCAATTTCTGGCTGTATCAACCTCATTCTTTTTCCTGACCTAAATGTTACTGTATAACTGTAAGTCTGTACTTTTCCAGACTGTAATTACTTTTAAACCTGAGCCTGGAACTGGATCTCAATGTTTGCCAAGTGCTGTTGCAGTTGCCTGCTGAACACAAAAGGAAAATAAATAAGGCAACAGGCATACCTTTTAAAAAGAAACAAAAATCTCTACCAACCCTGTTTTTTCTTGTATTGACTAATATCACTGCCATTTGCTCCTGCAAAAAGGAAAGAAAAAAGAATTCAGGTTTTGTATTATGTTAAAATTATGGGCTGGTTCTGTTCATAGTTTCTCAGACTGCATACTTTAACAGTGAAGGGAATCATGTATATAGCTGTGCATGAGAAGCCTCTATTTGCATTGCAGACCCAGGTTTGTAAGGTGCAAATATCTTTGCTTTTTCACAAGAACTGTGCCATTAGTGCTGAGAGCTCACTTACTGGGCTAAACATTCAAATATCAAAACATTAATGCATGACAGCCTTTTTTTTAAGCAGTAATTAGTTTATAAAAGTTTTCATAGCATCTTGCTTTAAAGATGCAAAATGCTTTATCAAGAGAAAACACTATTTTGAGACATATTGGCTTTTTATATTATCTTTTATTATTTATTACTGTATTTAGATATGTTTGCTGTGAAAAAGAGAAGGGACCTAAAAGCCCTTGATACTTGAACTCTTAAGAAAATGATCTTTTTTTCTCTCTTCTTAATAGCTGCATCCCAGGGAAGATGCCTGTATGCCCAATGCCAACTATGGTGTTCTTTTAATAGAGTTTTTTGAATTATATGGACGTCACTTCAATTATCTGAAGACCGGAATCCGAATAAAGGATGGGGGCTCTTACGTTGCCAAGGATGAAGTGCAGAAAAGCATGCTGGATGGCTACAGACCATCAATGCTGTATATCGAAGATCCATTACAGCCAGGTATCCCCATAAACCAAGATTTAACATATAGAGTGAGGAAGAAAAGCTGGAGGAGTCCTTGATGCAGTGGAGTTAAATCAAAGAATTAGGTACATGACTGTATATCTATAGATAGATAGCAGATAGAATGACGACTAAGAACCAAAGGGAGATGTCTTGTTCCTGCTTGGGAATGCAAGATGTACTCAGGATACAGTGATGGGTGGCTGCTGAAGTGGTGAGTCAAGAGCAGTTCTAAGAAGAGAGTTAACAAATTTCTGATCTAGAAAAATGTCATCCAGGACAGTGTAAAATGTATAACACATGCAGTGCAGGGTTTTAATTTTTAAAAAATATATTTGTTTTTTTCTTCATGTATTGCACCTTTATCCAGAGATTTGCTCTCTTGGTTTTCTGTGCATGTAAATATCTATAGATCTTTTAAGCTTTTTCAAATAGTTATGCTTTACTAATCCTGTTCTACAAGAGGTTAACTGCAGTTAATTGGGGCTTAGTAGCATTTTTAAAAAATTGCCCATGTCTCCAGTCTGAAAGGTGATAATAACAGCTTCAGTCTTATTTATTTATATTCTTATTTTAAGGTAATGATGTTGGAAGGAGTTCCTATGGTGCCATGCAAGTGAAACAGGCTTTTGATTATGCCTATGTTGTTCTGAGCCATGCAGTTTCCCCAATAGCTAAATATTACCCTAACAACGAAACAGAAAGGTAAATTCTCCATATCTAAATCTCAGATAGTAATTGCATGTATTTTTGTGTGTCTAAAATTTAGTTGTGATGATTTGTTGTTTTTTTCCTGATTTGCAGTATATTAGGGAGAATAATTAGAGTAACACAAGAAGTGGCCACATACAGAGACTGGATATCCAAGCAGTGGGGAATACAAAGCAGGACAGAGTCTTCGTGTAATGGTGAGTTTTGACTCAGCAAAGCTGAGTTTGGGAAAATTCCTGCACATTTTGATCTTACAAATTTTATTGTTGCTTTTGCCTTGCATAAGGCAATGTGTGCATCTTAATAGGAATTTCATTTTTATGTTCAGTATTCTTGTCCTTTCATCCAGAAAAGTTACATCTGTACAAGAGTAAAACGACCACATCTTTGTTCTGCTGCTATAGTTTTAGTCAGTAGAGAGGTCTGTAAATAGTGCTGCCTTCCAAAAGTAGACTTTGGAAAAACTTCCAATTTAAATTACCATGTTATCACTGTCACACTTCCTCTGTCCTTTAAATGTGGGCAAGATTTTAAAAAGAATTACTGAGAATGGTAGTTCAAATCTGAGTCCTGACCCTCTGCTCTTTTATTGTTCATTTTTAATTTAACATATCAGATATATGTACAGAAGTAGTATTTAAAGGAGGATTGACCATATAAATATAATAAGACTTAAAAAGAAAAATCCTAAAGCATCAGTTGTGATTTTTGTTTTTAGTGAATGCAAATACACAAAATCTGCCCAGAGAACTTGATGACAATGTCTTTTAAAATCATCTTTAATCCCTTGCCCATCTTCTGACTTCAGCAGCCAGTTGTCACTCTCTTTTGATGTAGGTGTATCTGCCGTATAAAAGTTTTCAAACTAGAATTTTAATACTCTCCAATTAATTTTAGAATGTTGCATGCTACAAGTTTTCTCTTGTTAGGGATTAATCAGAGTAGATGATGAAACTACTCAGTATTTTGGCTAGGTTAGAATTTTGTTTATTTGTTTTTAGAACTTGTGTTAGTGATTTCCCTCACTATACCTGTCAGTTGAATGTGCTCTGGGCCATTTGTGTTCTGTCGGTCTCCTCTGGCTTGACCCAGTCTGCTGTAACCCCAGGAATGGCAGAGAACTGCTGGTCAGTCCCACAAACGGGAGGAATCCTTAGCTCCCTATTAGCCACCTCCATGTGAATGTGGAGCAACAAATGTTACCATTTGTAACAAATGATACCAATGTAACAAATTATGTATGTTACATAATTCAGAGTTAACTCCTAAGTGTCTTATGTCAGATAAAACAGGAATTAAAAAAATCAAAATAACCCCAGATCAGGATGGTAACGGTGACAGTTACAGTGGTAGTTTAGTTTAGATTTAAGTTCCTTTTTTTTTTTTTTTTAAATTAGGGCAGAAGTTAGTGAGGTGTGAGAGTTCTGTATCTTGTATTTTCAGTGTAGGAAATCATACAAAGCAATCAGACTTAATTGGAGTTCTTCTGATCCTAGCAGCTCCAGCAGAAGAAAAATGGGAGTTGCTGAGTACTGGGCATATAGGACCAGAATTTAAACCTTTATGTTTGAGTGCTGTTGAAGCGTGATATACAACAGCCTAAGTAGCCCATCTGCGCTTTGTTACTGCCTTTTTCCATGTGTTACCACTCTGATTTCCAAATGAAACCATGGGCAATGCTCAGTGGTTTTCAGTGTGCGTTAATGGGTGTTGTCAGGAAGCCACCACAGCCCCTGTGAGGTGCTGCCCACGGTGTGTACACACAGACACACTCATGGGTGTCTGCATGTGCTCAGTGTGGACATGAAGATGTCTCTGCATGTCCTGCAGGATGTAACTGGTGTTATGGATCTTAGTGGGTATTTTATAAAAAGCCAAGGCCACCTGTTTTAGCAGTTAATGTGTGGTGGTGCTTCTGTTTTGTTTTTACTAGGTAATGGAGTAACCTTGATAGTAGATACTCAGCAGCTCGACAAATGCAACAATAATCTTGCTGAAGAGAATGAAGCACTGGGAAAACCTAGAAATAAAACCTCAGAAACACTTAGTAAACATTCTTCAAATTCTTCATCAGGTCCTTTATCATCATCATCGTCTACACTGTCCAGCTCGAGTGATGTAGTAAGTACTGGAGGCTGACTTTGTTATTTTTTTTTTTTTCTTTGAGTATTTTTCCCCCTGATTTGTATTGCCACAGAGTAAATTTTGAAGAGTTGGAACCCTAGTTAGTTATTTCATCCAGAATCCTAACTTGCATAAGATGTTAACTCTTATGCAGTTTCTACACATATGAATTGCAGGGTGTTTTTGACACAATACATTTAGAGAGTAAATATAGTAAATGCAAAGTTCCATAGCTCTCTTTTCTTCGGGAAAACAGTACTTCAAAAACAAAAAAACACTGGTAGTCCTAAGTCTCGTGCTTTAAAATACAAAAAAGCCAAAAGCTTTTAAAGAATCTGTTTGGGAATTCTATTTAAAAAATAAAAGGCAAATCTCAAAATCATAATCACAAATCAATATGTTTTTAAATGTGTGATTTTCTCAGTAAAAATTCTGGAATGAAAGAATTTTAGTATCTAATAAAATAAACACGTTTTAAGTTTTGTCCACTTTATTTTTAAAGGAAAAGTCACTTGTAGAAAAACTCACGCTTAAGAAAAACTCACTAATACTTTACATTTTCCTGAAGGATTCTGATGGAACACCTTGCAAAACCTCTAAACAACTGAGTTGTCGTCAGTCTACCACAAACAGAGTGGGGTCACAAGAAGTGTCACTGGAATCCTCCCAGTCAAGTGGGAAAACGCAAAATAGCCAAACAGCCAATACATCCAGCAACACGAACAAATCCCAGGTTTGTGAAATGTTTGAAAACAACATCTGTATAGATTATTTGAATATTTCACATGTCCTCCATGGGAGGGTAACTTTTTCTGGAGAGGGAATGCTGTGTTTTTCACGCTTTACCCCCACTGAAGGTTTTCAGCACAGATTTTATCTAAAATCACCTGATTCCCTCTTTAGCTTGCACAGATGAATTTGCAACTCTGGCTTTCCCAGCCTTAAATTGGACTGACTTTGTTTAGGGACATCTAGATTTGTCAGAAGCATAGAGTTGTGTTGCATCCATTTCCTCTTTTCAAAAAGCACGTCAGTCCAATTTTGACTGCAGAATTTGAACACTAATGAGACTTGCTTACACTCAGTGAAAAACAGTTAGCTAAAATATGTTTGAAACTCTGGCTGCTCTCTTAGCTGTTGATACTTGAGCTGCCTTCCATTAATGGAGAAGATTCTTTGCTGATACATGAAATTCCTTCTCATTATCCCCTATAGACAAATACCTTTATGATGACACCCACCAGAGCTTTTGCATTTATAGAGGATTTCTCACCTTGAGGATACTTCTATATATGCAGTTTAGATTTTTATACTTTTTCAGAATTTAGGACTTTTATGTTTGAATAGTAGTGCAGAATCTTCTGGAATATTATTCTTGATAATCATTCTGAAGACTTCCCTCCTCCTTGCTGATGATCTATCTCTAGCTTCTAATGAGACAGTTCACAAACTAGGCCTTGGCTATGCCATGAAAGTGTGAGGTTTCTTTATTAGGCAGAACTGATTCCAGGCTGCAGTGTGAATGTGCACAATCTGAGATACCTTATATCTGTAAAAAAGATGTGGTATATAATTAGTCCTGCATGAGATTTGAGTAATCTTCCTCTGTTGTCATGGATTATGGATTTACCTTTCCTTAAAGCAGTAGAACAGTTCTTTCCAAAATTCCAAGTGCTCTGCCCTTTTCTCTAGACTTGCATGATTTTGGGTCTAGAGATGAACATTTCTTACCAATGGAAGAAATGGCAAGTGGAAGTCTGGCAGTGCTGTGCTGCTGTCTCAGCAATGGTCAGGCTCCTTCTGTCACAGCAAGTTTTTCAAGTGTAAGGTTTTCATAAAGTAACATCCTCTTTATCCAGAAAGAGGGATGTGTGATTGCCATGCCTTTTTCCCCACTTCTCACGGGTTTACCGTGTTCTCTTTCTCTCACAGCATGGATCTGCACGGTTATTTCGCTCTTCCAACAAAGGCTTCCAAGGTCCAACAAACTCAAGCCACGGTACCTCAGTCACAAACAAACAGCATCAAGGCAGCAAATCACACCATCAGTTTTACCACGGCAAAAAGAGGAAACACAAGAGGGATGCAGCCCTGTCAGACCTTTGTAGATAGTTGCCTACTTTATGACTGTTCTTCTGTGTGCAATGATCTCATGCTACAGGATAGTTTGATAGTGACTCCTTCGATCTCTTCTGGAGCTTCAGACTGTTCAGACATAGATTAGCAACTGCATTTTTTTTTCCCAGCTCGCCACGGAACGGAACATGAAGATTGATCACTGCAGGAAAAAAAAAAAAAAAAAAGAAAAAAAAAGAAAAAATGGAAAAAAAAAAGGAAAAAAATTTTTTTTTAAAGAGGAAAAAGGCTGCTCATTTGATAAGTCATATGCTACAACAGGGTCATTTAGGATATAAAAGCTTGAATGTAAAATAAATGTAATTCCCATCAGCTCATGCTGACCTGTAGAGGTAGTACTCAGTGTGTCTAGGGGGTGGTAACAAACAAATAAAACACAAAAAAATAGGAAAAAAAGGCAAAAAAATTGTATTTTGAGGGAAACCCAGCCTTTAAAGGTGAAAGTAATTTGTGCATGATTTTTTAATTATTTTTGCATATACTTACCATTTTATTGTGTATATATAGATGACCATATAGGAAAACTGACATTTGTAATAGTGGATTTGTTAATACTTTTTACATAACATTACTGTTTAAATTGTAAACATAAATTTTTCTCAGGATTAGTTTTGAAAATAGTCTGAATTGTCATCTTAACATCCATATAAAGAGACATTACTAGTTATATTGCTCAGAATTTCTTTTTTTGGCATTTGAGAGATCTAACAGAACATTTGATCTACAAAAGCTGTTCCTCTGAAAGAAAGGTTTATGGTGGCAAATGAAGTTTTTCATTTGTATAAAGTGTACGTGTACTTTGTGTAGACACTGAGCTTGTCATCTTGGATCAGTAACCTTCACCTTGTTTTCTAGAGTGCCATCATTTCAGGCAATGGGGTTTTATAGTTGCAGCTTTCTCTTCCCATAGTGGTCTCTCCTCGACCCTTTCTTCTTTTTAAAGAAAAACATAAGACCACTTGGGGGTTTTTCTGTTTGATTGATGGTGGTGGTGATTGTTTTCTTTTTCTTTCAGTTTTAAAAAAAAGCAAAACAACAAAACTCAGTTTGTTATAGACGTTTGCATTCCTGGGCTGCTTTAATCCCATGCCTCCTTGTTTGTGCCTTTCCTCCCCCTTCCAGGTCTGGGTTTTTTCGTCTTTTATATTTTGCTAACTCCTGTAGGAGATAACTGTTGAAGCTTTAAGTAAATTTTACAATTAAAGTATTTTTTCTCACTCCCCTCTTAGGCATTTTTATATTTACACTTAATTATTAAAAACCAACAGTTTCAAATAATGAAATATACTTTCTATTGCCTTAAAGACCCAAACCTTTCATATCTCATAGTATTTCTTCAGTGACCTAGTTATCATTTCACGGAAACTCCACGTTTGTGTGGTTCAGTCGCATTACAAGTGTAGGCTGCAGTACCTTTGATGCCATGAATGCAAATGAAATTGTAATTGCACTCACAGGCAGAGCTTGGAACAGGAGTTGGGACACTTCAGTGGAAGAGAGTTAAGTGGCATTTACTTTCACATTTTATTAAAGAGGAAAGTCTGTACTTGGCAGACGTGGCTGTATTTAATGCAGCAGTTCTGAGATGATGCTTTTATAAAAAGTACTGTGAGAAACTCTTTATATACATTTACAGAGTATTACAGACCAACTTGACCTTTAATGGGCACTAATGAGTGCAATGAATTTTAAAGTAAAATAAGACCAGAACTGATGTCGTCACTTAATAAACATTTTCAATGTGTTTAAGTGTTTTACTTCAAAAAGGAAAATATATATATATTCCAAAAATACAGAAAGTCATAACATTTACTCCAACACTAAGGTTAAGTGATGTTAATTTGACAATTTTTTTTAATTTTTAGATTCATATTTTAATTTGATCAGATAATTTTATCAATGAGATGTTCAGCTTTTGTTCATAGAAACTAGTAAAAGTGTACCACATTATGCCTAGTCAAGTATTTATTTTGTTTTAGATCGTTGTGAATGTGTAGACTTATGTTCACCGCTTAGGGAACAATTATTTATAAATTATATTAATCCAGTATTGTTAGCTGCTATTAGCAAAACTGTTCCAAAACTTAATACTTGCAAAGATCTGTATCGCATTTACCACACTGAAGTGTTTTTAAAAGAATCACCCTCATTGTTGAAAGCAAATGTACTCTTAGGGTGCAGATATTAGTGTTCCAATAAGCATGTGATAATTTTAAGGTGGTGGTAGCGGGAAGATAATCTTGATTCCATTGGGAATCTTAGGTTTGCCTCAATTTATGGTTTTCATAAATTTAATGGAAAATAGCTTTTCCTGGACTGCTCAAGTTTCTTTTTGGTAAACAGTATCTTTCTAAAAGAAAAAAAAAAAAAGGCAAAAAAAAAAATGGGAAAAAAAAAAAAGCATGAAGGAAAAATTGAGGTATTTTACGTTGCCTCAAATGACCAGCATTGTATTCATAAAATACTGTATATCTTGCAAATCTTTATTTAAACAGAACAGTTGAACTGTTCGTTTTTCAACCTGAAGTAAAATACTTTCAAGACCTTTTAGTTTGCCTGCTCATTTGTCTTGTACATTTCATCTCTGTATTTGACTCGTCTAATTCCTTTTTGAGTTTCAATACTTTTGTGAAGATTTTGTGAATATACGAAAAATAAATGTTTAATCTAACTACTGCAGTTTATCACCATTCTTGACACCCTGTTTCCCCCTTCACAGCACTGTGGAAAGAGCTACTCAAGGTTCTGTGTAACATTTTTTGGGTCAGTCCCCAGCTCAGTGCTGGGCCCATCCCTGATGTTTGGAAGCTGATTTTGTTCACATGACCCTGGTCTGCTGTTTTTCCTTCCAGGAGAGCTGGAGCAGAGTGTGTAAGCCTGAGAATAAACAGAAGAACGTATATGTGTAAAGGGTTCCTAATGTATGATTTTTCTCCAGCTTTCTTCCTCACAATACATAGGAAGCTTGTGGAAGGATCCATTTTCTTTGTCTTCCAGCCTTGGCCTCGGGGCATGTTCCAGCTGCAGGACAGCAGCTGTTCAGAGCTGCCATGCCCAGGGGGGCAGTGTGCAAATATGCCAGAGCTAATTTGATTCCCTTTCAGCCAGAATCCGTGTTTAGCAGCTCCTGAAGCATGGCTGACATTGAGGTATGTTCTAAACTTTGTTTGCCATCGTTCCTTGCATGACTTTGTGGCAAGGCATACACATAGTGGAAGTTCTTGTGGTCTTGGCACTGGTAGTCCACCAAAGACCATTGGAAATACATAAATAAGCTGAAATGTTTATATATCTTCTTGTTTGGCATTAAATTGATTTTCTAAGGGTTTTTTAATTAAAAAAAAGAAAATTATTCTTATTGTTCTGTTTGTTAGGTTGTCAGTCTTCTACCTTGTGGCAGGAAAGAAGCTGAAATGTAAGTAAATTTTTATGTTTGTGAGACATGACATGATTCTGTTTCCTCAGAATTTACAGTTCTGGTTTTAAAATATTTATAATAAACTTTTTTACTAAAATTTAATCTTTAGAAAATAATTAGTAGGTCAGTGACTGGTGGCAACTTTTTTTTATATGCTTTCAAAATGGACCTTTTCTATTTTATATCTGGAGTCACCTTGAGTGTATCCTAAATATAATGTAAGCAACTGATTAGAAAATAGTCTTAACTCAAAAATGTATTGTAAATAAATGTAGCCAGGCATTTGACATCTTGATGGATGTTCAAAGTTTGAGGGATCTAAAAACTGAATGTGTGGCTCCAACTTTATTTTCTAAAGAGTAAAAGCTGTAGGAGATTATGAAGTGTGTAACTACTCAAGAAGGGAGTATATTTTGCTATTTTAGGGGTTGTAACAAAGAATAAATTCAATTATTCCAGCTACTGTGAAAGTGCACATAGTGATTATTCAGCTGATTCCTAGAACTAGATTCTGAAGAAGTTCTTCTATAGTTCTTCTATAGAATCAAGTTTAATATATCTTGAAACTCTTGAAGATGTCAAGATCTTTATATTCTAGGTAACTTGTAGTTTCCCAAGTTTTCCTCAAAAATGTTTTCCTAGTGCATTGACCTAAATGTAAATGTGTCTTGACTGTATTTCCAGGAGTCATTTCCTAGCAGTTCTAACAGATACATGATTTATTTTTTTGTCTACAGGTTGAAAACAGCTTTACTGTTCTCATGTGCCTAATTTTGTTATGGTTGTAGATGGTCCTGTGTCAAAGTACTACTAGGCTTTTCCCTGTAGTGATTTGCTCTGAGCCTAACGAACTAACCTTCAAAAGTGGATTTATTAGGATGTTTGAGATGGTCCCAGAGAAGCATCCAAGACCTTTGCTGGTTACTTAATGTCCTGAGTAACAGAAATTAAAATTTTGATGACTTTATTCAGTCTTCATAAACCCAAAGGTTGTGTCAAGTATCTACTTGAAAAGGAAATAGAAAGGAAGGAGCCAGAAAGTGGCTGTCACTTATGTGTGGTAGTGCTGGATCAAATTAATGCATGTTTCAGTTACTCTAAAATTTCGATCAGTTATTTTTCAACAGCTTTGATTTTACTTTTTCATCTGTTTAATGACTGGCCCACCTTGACCATTTCATCAGTCTGTGGACTCCAAGAACTTCTAAGAAGTGCCTTTGTTGGGCTGTTCATTCCTTCCTGTAGTGGGATATGTATGAGAGCTGGGAAGAAAAGGAATGTGAATCTTTAGTTTGCTCTAAATTAACTGGTAAAAGCCAACAAGGTCCTGGAAATCACTTAAGTACACAATAAGTAAGGGAAGATGAAAAATTTTGAGTATCCTCTGCATGAAAGCCTTTTGGAGGAATGCCATCTCTGCTTACAAGGTTCATGAACAGTGAGATGCTGCAAGGCTTCCGGTGAGTCTATTGGCTCAGGTGTTCCTTGTGGGATGCTGAACGACCTGAGCAGTGAATCTGGTGAAGTCTCCATTCTGCAGCAGGTTTAAACAGCTCTTGATATTTGAAACTTGCTGCATTGAGTTTCCCATGCCTTCAACTCTGAACCCACCCCTTGTTTTTTGTGGCCCAGAATATGGCATTTATCAAATCTGTCCAACAGGTCACAGTGAAGAACAAAGGGGATGGAGAATGTTAGTGCTAGAAGAGTTTTGCTACTACAGCAGCTTTTTAAAGGAAAAACTGTAAACCCCATTCCTAATTCAACCTCCTCAATCAGTGGGGTTTATAGTCCATAGTTAAAGCTAGTTTCTCTGAAAATAATTCAACAATCTAATGCTGGGATGGTAGGTTGATTTTCTGTTTTTAAAATCCCTCTGTATGATAAAGTCCTACTTTCCCATAGTGCAAAACACTGGCAGAAAAAACCCACCTGGCTATTTGCAAGAGGTGGCTTGTGAAGAATGCATTTGTGTAGTGATAAAGGAGTCTGAGGAACCATGGGGTGCAGACCTGGTGAGTGTTGTGCTTGTTTAAAAGAAATACAATGTTCTTCTGTGGGTATATAAAACTACTTCTGCATCTGTATGAAGCAATGTTTGACTCTTGAGCTTAAAGATCATTAAGCAATCAAATGCTTCTGAATAGCTATTACAGAAAGTAATCTGTGCTCTGGGCTGCATTTTCCCAAGTCTAAAGTTCATTTACTGTACTAGATTTGGTGGCAGCGAAATCTGTAAATAAACCTCATTCAAATTGCTTGTTTATGCTGCCTGGCAATGTAAAACAAAAATATCTGTTCTGAACTTCAAGCTCCCATCCTAAAAAAACAAACAAAACCACAAAACAAATCCACCTTGCTGGTCTGTACACGACAGATTGTTGCATCAAGAGTAAAAAAAAAATACTTCCAAAAATAACATGATGTGGTCTAGGTGGAATATGCATTAATGGTTGCTGTTTGCATTTCCTTCTGTGACCTATTTCTAAACAGGACTGTTGTTAGTTCTTACAATAAGTAAGGGAGTGATAAAGGGTGGGTTGGGGTTTTTTGCCTCTTCACTGTAGTGGATCTTGAATCAAGCTCCTTTGTGGTTGCCTGGTAATAAGTAACTATGAAAAGACTATTCTCAGTTATAAAAATCAATGGCTAACCCAACAGCAGGTAAAAATGTTTCATATTGTCCACCTTCAATGACTGTTTCCATTTCCTTTTCAAAATTTCTCACAGCACACAGGTGGAATAATTTATAAGATATTGTAATTATTTCTTGAAGTGCTTTTTCATCCCCAAAGTGCGTTTTACTAAATGGATACTATAGTATCAGCATTTATGCATCAACATAACATCAAAAAGTCATCTAATTGCTGAAAACTTCAAGTATGTCTGAGCTGCAGGATGTGCTATCTGGTGCATCACTTCTGTGCACTGGGTAAGCCACATACTCCAACTATGAAAGCAGTTTGAATGCTCCTGGTTTAGAGCATTGTTTGTGACAGACAACAACACCTTCAGGTAGCAGGAACTTACCTGGTATTGCTGAGCTACTGCATCCTAAATCCCACAGAACCCCATTACTCTAAGAGGATAGCTGAGAAAACTGAATTTTGGTGCCAAAAATCCTCCACCTTTACGCAGTGTTAGTAGGGCCAAAAGCCAAAGGGGTAAGAGTGATACGGGCTGCAGGAAAGAGTAACCAGTGCCACAGGCTGTCCTGGCATCTCTGGCTGTGCCCACAGGCAGCTTTTGCTGCTCTGCAGCACAGGCAGAGACCACACGGCCCCCTCAGACTGCCCTGGACCTGCTCTCCTACACAAAGTGCTTATACAGGTACATGTAATGAGTAAGTGCTTCTAAATTCTTCAGAACAAAGTCACCTGATGGTCTTCAAAAGCAGAACAAACTTCTTGGAGAGTACAGGCAAACACAGACCTGGGGATCTGGAAGCTGAAGCATTAACAAGAAAAGGAAGGAATCCAGCTTTTGCAGTTACAGGGAGTGCTGCTCTGGCAACTTGACTTTGCATGGCCAGTCTGATTTAAAAAAAAATAAAAATCCAAACAACCCCTACATCTTCAAAGGTATTATTGAACTTTATTGAATAAAGTAATATTTTAGATTACAATTTTAGAGGAGTGTTTTTGAAGTAAAAGCAATGGAAAACAACAAATCATGAAATAATACTAGGTCTTTACTTTTTGTATTACGTAAATTGTTTTTCTCATCACACTTGGACATAAAAATCTGTCCACAAAAAACAGTACTCATGAACTTTAATTACTGTATTTATTCATTTGTGAGAGTCTGAATGTTCTGGTGCTGCTTAGTAAGGGGGGAAAACCCCTATAATAAACAATTGTGATGAGCTGATACAGTACTAAAAGGAGATAAATTGGAACTGATGTTTACTTTTTGGATGTCAGTATTGGAAACTTACTTATTTTCATTTCTTGTTTAGTGTCCTCATTAGTGTCTCAGTTTTTGTACACTTTTCCTACCCTTGTGCCTCAGTATTGGCCTGTACAGCATATCACAGCTGTCCTGTATCCCAGACTGGCTGCTGGCCTCTCTTGAGATCAAACTTTATGAGCTGGATGGATCAGTGTTAAAGAACAGAGTATCCATTTTTTATATAATCCTGTTAGCCAAGTTTCTCCCCAGTTCCATAGTCTATCCACAAGGGAAAATTTTATCATAACAGTACCAGTACAGTCCACTATCATGTGGACATGCTAAAGTACTGGACAATCCTTATCTCATGAAATAATCTCTGGCCAGTTGATTTCAGTTAATAATGTGTTGTCCTGGCATAGTGAAGATGCAGTATGAACACAATTTTAATGCTACTATATCAATAATTTCTTGGATTTTATTGCAAAACAGAGAAGCCTTTCCTGTTGCAAATTTGAGGTTACTCATTTGCCTTACTCAAAGAATTACCACTAAAAGCCTGTTCTGTTGAATTTAAGGGGAGTTTTTCCACTGGTTTCAGTGACAGTGATTTAAAAGGCCACACCCTCAGGTAAAGAAATAATTTTTACTTCACTGGTTTCAATATAGGGCTATGTTGATTTAACTGGATAAGTTTGTCTACACACTTTAAAAAATGCTTTGTAGAAGTTTGTGTTTGCTTGTTTATAAATAAATCCATGTTTCCTAGTAGACTCTCTCGGAACTTTCTGTTCTAGAATTATATTTCAATTTATGTAAGAGTGTCTTACCCTAATAATATACATGCTCCACTTGTTCCTTACTGATTTTTCCAAAGTATTCTTTTCTTTCCAATATACCCTCCTGGCTACTAATGCAAAGATACTGAAGGTGCAAATTGAAAACAGTTAGCTAAATAGTTTCATCATTTACTGTGAACATAAAATGATCTTTTCTGTGTTCTTTAAATCAATAACATCTTCCATTTCGTGTCAAACTTCACCTGCAGTGCTGGGGTACCTAACAGGGAAATGGCCTTCCTTTCATTTATTTTCTTTTCTTGTGTAACTTGCCAATTAACAAAAGAATGACCTCTCAATGAAGGTCATCTAACAGTTTTCTAGGAAGTCACAAAACAGATCTTCTGTCATCGTTAAGAGTAGTTCAATTTCTAGGAGTAAGTGTTCCATTTTAACACTTGTCAACTTGAGTATACAGAACGATTTAAACCCAAGTCTAATCTATAGGCCCTAGTGGAGTCCAAATGACACCTGCAAGTACAGGTGAAAAGTTTAAGGCTTTAGCCAGGCACTGATTTTTCAAGGCAGTAATTAATTTTCTTGTTCTGGAGAATGAACCAGAGAAGAGATGGAGATATTTTTCCCTATTCTTAATCTGAGAAGTCAGACAAAATCTCTCTTAGGCTCTGGAGCTGCAGCTAGTGAATTCTTAAGTCCTTCAGTTCCTCTAGAAAACAGTTTATAGCTTCTCAGNTTGACCTTTTCTAATTTCTTCTATCATTTCACGATGCTGTGAATTTGCACTGGGCTTGAGGTTTTCTTTGGAGAAATTACAGTTGTAATACTAAGTCCCTCTGACTTCTCATGCAATTTGAAATGCTAGAAAACATGATCATCATTTCAAGTGAGTTAAGAGTCTTGGACAGCTTTAAAAGAAATAATAAACAGGACAAGAGACCTGAATAGCTTTAATTTCCCTAAAGAAACATATATGTCATTTACTGCTTTACTTACTATAAATAAAGCAGCAAATTATTCCCAAACATTTGTTCAATTGATCCAGGGGCCAAAAAATGCAAGGCATGTAACAGCAGGGAGCTCTGCCTTCTCTTTCTCCTGCATTTAACAGCGTAAGCCTAACGGTTTTCAGCAATTGATTCTAATACTGTCCTGTAAATGAGGGTGATGGCAATGTAGCAGCTCAAAATAATGTCTCACTACATCCTTCCTAAGCATATCATGTCTAGCACGTTGGGATTGTTCTATTATTAGGTATCTTTACAGGAAATAGCAAATAATTTATTCAGGTAATTTGTCTCATTCTCTAAATTGATCAGTGGCCTAAGAAAGAGTGGAGTGTGTGTGGAGGCACACTGGTAAACAGATGCTAAATCTCAAAAAAAACCAAACAAAAATATTCTAATAAATGCTTCCTACTGTAGTGTTCATTAAAGACAACATTTTGTTCCTGTTTTTCTGAATCAGAATCACGAAGCTAGTGAAGAAAAGCAGAAGTTAAGGTTGCCTTGGTCACTGTTTCTGGATATTTGAGGAACTAGAAAAAGGCAGCATGGTAAAGCGTTCTTTCCTAAATGCTACCTGCTTTGGGGTTGCAGGATGTCAGAGGAATATTTAAAACGAGAGAATATATTAAAAGTCTACCTGCTAATTTTAAAAGTACAACTTTTAAAGTTGTACTTTTAAACTTTTAAAGTACAACAATCTTGTGCTACTTTGTATAATGTATAAGCCACAAAACAGTCTGCATTAATTTTCAAATTATTTCTAAGGGTTTAAAAGAATATTTTCTGAGGCTATAAGTGTATTTCTAACTTGCTTTTCTCACATTTATTTGGTCAGCAACCTCTTGAGTCCTTGCTGACTCATTTATGGGAGCCACTGAAAATTTGAATGTTGAAACATTTTGCAAATAAAATTATTTGGAAGCAACTACCTGTGACCAAATGCTGTCAATCCACTTTACTACTGTGAATAGCACAAACATACACATACTGAAGGCACATTCAACCCACAATGACTTACTGAGAAAAAAATGTAACTCCTCCACATGAGAATTACACTTGAAATTTACTATGTTTTTCTATTTCTGCTTCTTTTAAAAATAGTGATCTTTATTTCATAATGATTCCTGGCCCTGGATACAATGGCAGTTTACATCGAAGCTCACATCTGAATTGTACAAAACAGACTTCTGTAAGTGCTCTATAACTCAGTGTGTAAATGACACTGCAAGTACATTTGGTATAAACATCCTATCTACAAATAATTTAAATAGAACACTGAAATTTTTATTTTACTAGATTTTTATAAGCTAATGTGTTGCACTTTTTTTCTACTAAAACTTTAAAATTTTATTTATGATGTATTATAGTTATCCAGTTCAATCTTTAGATAGATTAAATTTGTCTCTTTAATGCTCTGGTTGTATGCATTCAATATGTACATATCATTGTAGAGTTGCTGGACATTTTTCTAAGCAAGAGCTTGAAAATAATAATGCTTGCTTGTCTGAGAACATTTTCACAGAAAGAAACACAACCCTGGGGACTGCTGTATTCAAATTCAGACGACATCATTTCAGATGGACCTTCAATTAAGGGCTACACTTTTAACAATATCAGACATTTGCAGCTGTCACCTATGCATAGGGAATTTATTTTAGGCCAATTTTTCTCACCAGGGACAGAACTTTACACTTGGGAAGTGGCACTGAGCAGGGCTCCCAGCAGTGCCAAGTGCTGTCCAGTAAGGGGTGGTGTCATCTGCCTTGTGGAAACTAGCCCTGGATGTACTTCAGCTGCACCGCGCCCGAGAGAAACATTAGCAGTGGAGAAAAGAACAGGGGAAGTGCATATGTAGCATATATAGAAGCCAGTTAACTGGATATTAATTTCCATTTTTTTTTAATATCCATTTTGTTAAAAATGTGGTAGAGTAATTGCCAATAGTTAAAGAATAATGTGCACAACAATGTACATACAGCACTCTTGAGGTGCTTTGGGATTGCTGCCACTAAAAAACCCCTACAATGTCAGTTGTGTTGAGCCATGCAGGAATTTTAGACCTTACTATGGGATTGGAAGTGTTTGTTGTGAGTATACAGAAATGATGTTAAGCAATCTGTGTGCTCGGAAGGTCCACAAAATTTTGATGAAGTGATAAATTGAGTCCATCTGTTCTGAAACTACTCCATTTATGATCTCAGCAGAACAATGTATTTTCCATTTCCTGCAGTTTTTAAATCTTGTTATCTAATCCAACTTTCAGTGAAGACAAATAATTCATTTTAACAATCATTTTACTGGAAGATCCTTCTGTCCTCTTCCCTAAGAAGCAGTCTGAATAGCCTATGCACTGCTTCCACCTGAATGCTCCAATAATTTCCTAGTCCATTTCAGACATACAGTGTCCAACACAGGAACACCTGGATATGGGGAGTCCCTTTCTCAAGACTGCAGGTGGAAGTGTCACAGGGCAGGGATCAGAGGAGCAGAGTGCAGCTCACTTGCTGCCCGGTCCTGTGCCTCAGGTCTGTAACCACTTCTCCAGCTGTATTCCTTATATATTGTCCCACATCACTGAAACTGGATTTGAATTCCTTTCCAAGATTCCCAGCCCGAACTGCCCCAAAGCATCCGAAAGGCTGGGCAGCCTCAGCCAGCAGAGCCTTTCCTATTTGCCCACCAGTATTAGAGCAGGATCTTCCAGAGGCGCTTAGAGCTGTTGTGCTTGTGGTGCGTGAACAGGAACTACTGCTCCCTTCAAGGGAGGCAATTCTTGCTCCTCGCTCAGGCCTGCTGAGTGTGGAAAGCACCAGCTGGCTGGCAGGACAAAAGTGAAAACTGTATTTAGTTACTAAGGTATTATTGCAGCAATGGTATGTCCGTGGATGACTAACGTGGTTGCAGCTGTAGGTAGCCGGGCACATGCCTGCCTGACACGGGCTGCGTGCAGTCCCTGGTGAGCAACAAACAGCTCCACAGATAAACTTAATCTAACAATCCATGGAAATAGGCGTTTCTTTCTATTGCCTCTAGTGAGCTTGGCATTGGGCTTAAATGTGGTAGAGCCGGGCTTGGTCTGAATTAGTGGCCGCATGTTCGGGGCTCAGTGCGCTGAGGAGTCGTGGGGCAGCCCAGTGAAACACGAAACAATCTGAGGGGACTCGAGTCTCTGGGGCGGTGGGATGTTTGCCGTGGGGTGGTGGCAAATGACAGTCGGATCCCTTGGCCCCGGCGCACCCTGACTGCAGGGAAGTTGGGAGTCCTGCCAGAAGCAATCGAACAGTGATCAGATTTAAAAAGTGGTGGCTGTAAACCATCGTATTTTTCAGAGTCCAGGGCGGAAATTTTGTTTCCGCCCCTGTACAGCGTGGATGCTGCCGAGGGGACACACGGACACCCCCGGGCTGTGCGGGACAGGGCGCTGCAGGGCTGAGGGACTCCCCCAGACGAGGCCGGCAGCCCCTCGCCCTTGCAGGCGAGGATAAAGCGATCCCTCCCGCAGGTCCCGCCCGCGTCCCTCTCGCAGGAGGCAGAGGCAGGAGGGGCGATGCCGCGGCGCGTCCCGCCCTCGCCGCGCCGGGGAGGCTCCGAGGGCCCCAGAGACACCTCGGGCGGCGGCAGCAGGAGGAGGAAGAAGAGAAGGAGAAGCAGCAGCAGCGCCCGGTCCCAGCCCCGACCCGCTGCTCTGCCGCCGGCTGCAGGTGAGAGGCCGCCCCGGCGGGGGGGAGATGCCCCGGGAGGGCTCGGGGGTTGCGCTCCGCGGAGCACGGAATTAAAAGCGGCGAAGGGTTCCCATATAATGTTTATTTATCACCTCCTATGACACCACTTGGCACACTCTGAAACACCGAACAAGTGTTCAGGCCCGTAAACCTTTTCTGCCAAGTTTATTTGGCTTAGAAAAGGTGGATTTGGTAAAGCTGCGAGGCCTGGGAATTGTGCGATTTTACCTGCCTCATGAATGGAGAAGTTTGGGTTTGTCTTTTGGTGTCAGAAGCCAAAAGTTGACTGCTCTGGTGTGGAGTGTTTTGGACCCTTTTAGGCTTGTGGGTTTTTTTAGTATGATAGGGCTTTAAATTGCTGAAGGGGGTACGTAAGTACCAGTGAAAACTTGAAATATCAGCAGAAGTTTGGTTTGTGTCTCTTTTACTGCTGAGGAGGTAAATTCTAATCTTGGTAGGATGTGTCATGGTATTTTTATTACAGGTTAATAAAAGGATTAAAATACTTTAATACATACAGCACAGCACTGGGACATTATTGTGAGGATCTTTCATTTGCCAGTGGCAGATGAAGGAAATCTTAGAGCAGGGGAATATTGTCACCAACAACCCAGGATCACACTGAAGAGAGAGCCTGAGACTTCTTTCATGACTAGAGGATGTGGTCAGCACAAGTGCTGAGAACTGGCAGAGACACTTTGAAAGCACTTTTGGATACACAAAGTAAATATGCAGTGTAATGTTTGAATTTGATTCAGCATAGAATTCTGTTTTTCTCCTGTCAGATGTGTTATGTTTTATTTGTACTGCTGGGAGCATGACACACTTGGTTGTGGCCCAGGACTATGCTGTGATAAGTGCAGTGCAAATACAAGGCAGGGGAAATCCACACAAACCTACCTGAAAACTGTGGGTTTGATTCTAAAGTGTTTGTGATTTATTATAGGTAATAAAGTGTCCTGGACTGGGCACTGCAATAAGAAAATTTCTTCATAGTGGGAAATAAGACATAAATGCACTTTTATTAATCACCTTGCTGCTTTCTGCTAAGATTCATGAGGGTGGTGTCTTTTTATTAATGAAAAAATTTAAAAGGAACTTGTCTTAAAAAAATAAAAAAATAATGTTTTTGCGTTTTGTCTAAAAAGAAGTACCATAAAGAAATTCTGTAGCTACTATATATTTTGTGGACAAATAAGAATAACTTTCAATACTCTTTTTATGCAAGCAGGATTCCAGGAGAGAACGTTTCTAGAGGGGTTTAATGTTTGTGTCTATTTCAAAAGTAAATAAATAAACAAATGATGGGGTAGAGTGGTTATGTGTGGACTGGAGGAGTTTATTTGGTTTTTTTAGGTGTCCTGACCTTTCAAGTGTTCAAGTCTTGATCTGGATAGTTTTTTGTGATCTCCTGTAGGTGGAAGAAGAAGGTCTATGTTAAGACCTGTGATACAGTGCACACATGGTATGTTTGTGTCTACAGTGAACTAAATTCTTCTGAAAAAAGTCTTCATTGTAGTGGTTGATGTTAAAACCTGTATTTGCCAAAGTCACCACATTTTGACTTTGTGTTTCCCCCTGTCCAGAAATGTGGAAGGGAAGACAGGAGTGTGTGGCATACCACTCTGAAAACAGTAAGCCAATATAGATTTCTAATGGCCATTATAACATGTTATTTGTACTTCCAGAAGCCATTACTAACAGCAATTAGGGTCATTGGGGGTTCTTGTAAAGCAGCCATTAAACTTCTTAAATTTTTCTTAATGAAGCTAATGTCAATACCATTAAGAGTAAACAAGGAAGAGACTTCATTCCCTAATGTATGTGGGTATTTATGTTCTCATGGCTTGTGCTAAGTGAAAGAGCAGGTGCTGGTTGAGAGCTAATTAGTTTCAGGTGTAAGCCTAGACCTGATGATCACTGTTTTTTGGAGAGTTAAGGTGGGTGTTTGTGTAATTGCCAGTTGTTCTTGGATTAAAAAAAAAAAAACACCAAAAGTATCCCCCATGGATTTACAATAAAATCTCTAAGTTGAAATCACGGGTTTATTTTTGTGTTATGACTTTGACTTGGGTTTAACATTATGGAATTTATCATGGGATGAAATACTTCACCCAGTGATTGCTCCCTCAATATAACTGTTTGTGTTGAAGCTACATTTTAGCTATCTGGAAAAGGATCCAGTCAACTGGATTTTCCCAGTGTTTTAGATTAATCAAATCTAATAGTCAAACAGAATTAAGCACCTGCAGGGCTTCTGTATTGGAAGTGTCACTTGGGACTTTTTCTATGTAGAAATAATCTTCCGTGTAAATGAAAGAACGTTTTATAATCATATAAAATCCTCCCGGGAACTGAGGTAAGAGCAGCTGGTGGAAGGGGTGTAGTGCCCCTGGGTGGGGTTGTGTGCTGCTGTGAGGGCTCGGTGTGTGCTCGCTGCACCGAGGGCGCCTTGGCCACTGCGCTGCCACCGGCTGCATTCTGCTGCGCTTCAGCTCTCCAGGCACCTGCTGTGCTCGCAAGCACTGCCGAGGACGTAGGCATGCTGTAACAGTGCAGTCAGGGGCGCTGCTGAAACCAGAAAGGGTTTTCAGATGGAAACTGGGACCTGGTTGAGCCGAAGATCGCTCTTTTCTTCCCTAATTAAAGCCCAGTCGATACACAAATTCTTAAGTGCAGTTTCTCTAAAGCGCCATTTGAGGAGGTAGTGGGTCCTTTCAAGGCTGGATGCTGTATAAGTAGGAGAATAATCTATTAGGGTAGCATCTTCAAAGTTTCAAGATGATTATTTACTAATCTGACAGGATGTTACGGTGTGAAATAGTTTGTAACCATTGTGCAGTTTAGATCATTTTGTATTACAATAAGGAAGTGCAACTTCTTCCTTGGGTCACTACAGCAGACTTCGTGAAGAGGCTGCCTTGTGTTTGCTGACAAAACGAGTTTCATATTTTACATTTTGAAGACAGTGAAGACATTGATCTGGGATTTTTTCCTACTCTTATTTAAACAACCACATTTTCACCTGGGAAAAAATGCGTTATAAAATTAGGAGTTCTATAACTCTTATCTTGTAATAAAAATCATTATCATTGTTATCTCCAGGGACTTGCAAATCACTTTAAATAACTGCTGTCGTTCCTTGTCTCTGGCTCTTACATCATCCTATCTTCCTCAGACTCCTTGAGTAGGATCCAGGGTCTGTCTTGTGGTGCCAAGCAGCAGGGTATTCCATACATGCAGGCAGAGGGGCAGACAATTGAGTCTTTCCTTTGGAAGTGTTCTTAGCTTGATAAGTATAACATACAATAGGATAAATATGTTGTAATGATATTTCCTGCACACCATGTGTAGGTTGCTACTGCTGAGTGTTACCTCCTCAGAGTTAGTAAAATCAAGGTGTAAAATATCGAACAATTTTGTCTAGGTTGAGCAAAATTGAAGTAGAACATGGGGCTGCTGTTCCCTTTCTCACCGAGGCATTGCTTTACCTCAGTACCTTGGAGTTATGACCTGAGTTTGTGACAAAATGTGTCCTTCAAATGTCTTTGTGTTATGTAGCCTGTTTTCAGTAACATTTTTATAAAAATCAAATAAACCTTCTCCTCTGGAGCACCAGGCTGCTGTTTTGAATTTTACAGCACTTCAGAGGCTTCAGGTCTGTTGGTGCTTTTAGAGAAGAAACAAAATCAAAGCTGACTCTCATGTGATAAAGGGCTGCACATACCACTTTTCCTAAGAGCTTCCTTCATAGTTAATGGACAAAATGTTCCTCTCTTAACAGCTCTTCTGTATTCCTTATTTCAGCATTAAACTCAGCTTCTGGTCTCTAATTAGAAAGAAGGAACAAACAGGGTGTGTTTAACTTCTGTTTCTGGGCATAAAACTGAGTCAATAAATAATGCATTCTAGTTTTGAACAGAAATAATAAAGATTACCAAGGCTGCAACTGGCGTAAGTCAGAGAAAGGTGAGAAGTTTGTTTGGATGCAGGTGGCTGTTTCTGGCAGCTTCTCTCTGAAGTGCTACATGTGTGCTGTGCTCACTGTAGTCCATGTGTGCATGTTTGCTCTGCTCAGGTAGCTTATGGAGCCTTCTGGTAAAGATAATTAAGGAGGTAATTTTCAGGCTCATTCTCCTGTGTCCCGCATCACAGTTTGCTTACGGGTGGTGATGGGGCTTTGTCCCATCTTCTGTGGGATGCAGAAACAAGTACTGTTCAAAATCTGAGTTGTCATTAAGCCCTCTGCAAAAAGAATGTGTTTTTCTGAGATGCTCTGCAAGAATAACAATAAATAGTGCTGCTGGTTATAAAGCCACAAGCATAGTCTTGTAATGTAATCAGTACAAAAATGTTTTAAAGAACTTTGTTAAGATTTTTAGGTCTTAAGACTGCATGCTTGCTTTCAAGGAAGGAGACAACATAGTAAGTGTTTTATGGGTAGACAAATGTAGACGTAATTTACCTCTGACTATATAATTTTGGCTTTAGGTTGTTACTTTTTCATCAAATGAATTTTAGTTGTGACCAGTGAATTGAATAAAATATTTCAGAAAGATACTTTTCATTTCCAATATAGCCTGAGTTTTAGTCATTATTGACTTAAATACTTAATGTCCAATTTGTGACTCTGCTTTATTTATGTAAAGATATACATTCATACTAGGGGTTCTCTTAAAGAACTAGTTGATGATCAAACCACCTAGCAGTGACTAATTCTTACTTGGATATCGTTTTGCATCCGAGTAACCCAAATGGTGAGGAAACAAGCGTTCCAATAGAATGACAGAGCACATGGAAGGGCTGGGCAAGGAGTGCAGCTGGGAAGGAGCTCCAAAGGTGGATTCAGACAGACTGAGCTCACTGAGGTTTATTCAAATGCAGCTGAAATTAATGGAAATGGGTGATAAACCCTGATCATTTAAATGCCTGATATTCTTAGCATCTGGTTCATGTCAACCTGAGCCCATCTGTTACGGTATTTCAGGCAGGACCTGCTTGCTAAAACAAGCTCAGACTTAGGCTGTGGGGAAAAAAACAGATTGGGTCAAGTTGAAAGAGGATGAACTTTGTACTGGGGCTTTTCTGTGTGTCTGTGTCTTTTTCCCTGTTGTTGCTACTGAACATATGTGGGACTGAATCATGAAAATAAGTTGCAGTAGCAGAACAGAATTTCGGTTTCAATTTCCTCATTTGAAAGGAAGTTGAGGCACCACTATCAAAACTTGCTCACTTCCCAACACTTTCTGGCTGATCCTGATCTTCTCCTCCTCCTTTGCCAGTATTTTCAGCTTGTTGCCATGAAGATGACAGTCTTTTCAATGCCAAGGAAACAAACATTTTTATATTTGTGAGATACACATTTATTGGAATAAACTAAAATAAATGACAGAACATGTGAGAAATGTATGTAGGCATTATTGGTACATATTAATCAGGAACTGGGTTTTTGGGGTTAAAATATTTTAAAAATTCTTGTCACAGATAAAGACAATGAATCAATTTTGATACTTGAATTGTGCAAGTTCTTGTTGTTCTGCTTATACCATGTGTAGTACCTATACTCCTGTCTGTAGGTCCTGTGCAGTTTGGAATAAATCAGAGGCAAAGTACCCTTCTGTGGATTTATTACTTCTAGGTCCTGGAAACTTTAAATTTCTTCCTGCTCACTAGTTATGTAAAAATGACTAATGATGTCTGTGTTAAAAAAAAAAAAAAAAGAAAATTTTTTTTCTAAAAATGTTCTTATATGACTTTGAGTATGAACACAGGATTAAGTGAAATGAAGGCTGTGACTTTTCTACTGTAACTAAGTTGGCTCAAGGAGAGCTGTCACTAAAAGTGGGCAGCACTGCTTGCTTCCTGCCCCTGTGCTTCCACCCCTCCCTGAAGCCACCACTAGTACTCAACTACCCTGATGCTGAGGTGACTCAACTAACTGGGCAAAGAGCCCATTGCAAAAATTTTTTGATTGGTATAAGCATTTTTTAAGTATAATATTTTTTTCCTCTGTAGGAACAGAACAACCAAGCTAGAGGAAGTGGCAAGAGCATATTGTTGAACTTTTAGAGAGACAGGCAGGGACAGTTCCCTCCTCTTTGGCGGTGGCTGTACTGTAAAACTGGGCTCCTGGTTATCCAAGTGGTAAGTTACACCCCTGCAAACATGCTGGAAAAGTGACCTGGACTGTGTTTTGGTTGAAGGTATTGCCACTTGAATTGTTATCCCAGTTTCAGTATTTCTTAAGAGTGAGTTCTGTTCCTCTATTTTGCTTTTACAGCAGGAAATAAATATAAAAATATTTCACTGTAGTACTTTTTAAAAACCTCCTGTATTTTTTGCAAGTTCCTGAGGAGTATCCTGTTTTGAATTTAGTAGTTTTTACATCTTATGTTTAGATTGTTAGCTGTAAGAGTCACAAACTCCCCACTCCCTTTTCCCTCAGGATTCTGTACTTTTAAAATAAGGCAGATGATGCTTTGCAGTGCTACAGCAATAGTTGAGTCGACATATATTGTAGTTTGCTTAAGAACATGCAGTGTTATAATAACACAGAACTCACAGCTGTTGGAAGGTAGTCGGAGCTAGGAGTTACTCTAAGAAAGTGAGAATTTGATTTCATAACAGTATAAACACCATGTTTATCTTTCAACAGGAAAAAAAGGCTGTATAGTTACTTTGTAAAAACAGTTTGATGCAGTTTTTTTAGGCAAAATTCCACACAGGCAGTTTTATTTTCCCCAGCGAGCTGATGTGTTGATTGCTTGCATGTTCAGAGCTCTCTTGCAGAGTTGTAGAGCATGATTTAGTGACACAAGTTGTCAGTGTGAGCAGAATTGTGTGTAGGTGTTAATTGCTTTTGGTCAGGTGCAGATCAATTAATTACCAATGTTATCAGATAAAGGATATTAAATTGCAATTAATAAAGAGTGTATTAGAAGGGGGAAGTTTTGGTTTTCAAGATTCTGGGCAGATTTAGGCAAGAAATAAGAGTTGCTCTTTTCTTACATTGTCTCTACATTCCAAAACAATTTATGAAGCATGTTTACACAGGGAATTTGGATGTAGTTGTAGCTAAACTGGTTTATCAGAGTAGCATTAAACACTTGTTTTACAAGTTGAATTAATTTTTGTCCTACTTTTGCAGGCAGTTGTATTTGGAAATACATTCTGCTTTTCTTGGTTTGAGCTGAATTGTTCAGTGATCATTAGGCTTTTCTTTGAGTTGTCTCTGTTGCCAATAAAATATACATGTATAAGGATCCATAAACATCTGTTAGTATAAATAAAAATAATAAAGGGATATTTCTGAAGGCAGTAAAATCTGAAAGATACTGTGCTTTTTTCTGTTCATCTTTCTGAATGGCTTCTTCATCACTTTCTGTATATCAGTATCCCAGGCATCGTTCTTTGAGCTTGAGCATTTATGGATAGCTAATTTTTTAAGAAAAACTTGCCAAAAAAACCCCTCAAAACAACAAAATCTACTATTTGGTGGTAAGTCTTAGGAGTGTTGGTTGTTGAAAATGTGGGAAATATGGGAACTGGAAAGCTGGGAATTGGTAGTTGTAGTTCTTGCATACTATGAAGATACTCTCACTAGAAACTGAGGGGCTTTCAAGAAGGGAAAAAGTGAGGCGGGTGGGGAGGAGGAAGGATTTCTTTGACTGTGCACTGCCCTCATAGAAATGGGACAGCAATAGATTGCAGGCAGAGGAGACCTAGTTATATTGTACAGTATTATGGAAAAAAAAAACTTATCCTGATCCATAGCCAGGCTTAAATTACTGCCAGTGTTGAGATGGGGACTCTGGAGATACCAGAACAGGGAAAGAAACCCTGTGAGTTTTAAAAGCACTTTTGAAGGCAGCTGCCTAACACGTTGGAGACCAAGTTGTCCAGAAATATTTTTTTAATTGCTGTGACCTGAACCCTGCTCTCCTAGCAGTGGCCTAGCAGTGGGCAGGGGAAGTGTGCAGACTGAGTGGGGAACAGCTCTCTCCCTCTTTTCAGCCCTATGGTTCAATTTGAGTAAATTCTCTTTTTGTGTGGTAGTAAGTGGTGCTATCACCTTGATCTCTGCCTTCTCTGCAAGGTACCAGCCAGCTGGACTTGTGTCCACCCCATATGTGAGTGTGTGAACCATCTTGGGGTTCTGGGTGCTGTGTCCTCTCTCTGAGCCTACACCATGGAAACAACTGCTCTGGATGTTAAAATTGACTCTGAATCTCTGTTTGAAGTAAACAAACTTCTCTGGAGTCCCAAATGCTAGGAATACAAGACATAGAGCTAGTTGTGGGGAGTATTTTTAAAGCTGCTTTCCATGTGACACTGGAGATTGCAGGTCAATGTAAAACAAACCATACAGCATGCTATTCCCTGAGTCTTCCTACTTGGAAGTGCTCTTTAGGATTTGCTCAATGCTCTCCAGCCTTCCCACATCCCTGCACTTGACACCCCCAGCACAGGCCTTTCTTTGCTCTGGGAGAAGGATCCAAGCAGACTTTGATTCTCTTGCTGTTTCCTCTGCTGCTGTGTGACCCTCTCAATCATGGCTAGACTTCTTGAATGAAGACTTGGGAGGGTTTTTACCCATGCAAAGTGGGTGAATCCCTCAAGCCTGCGCAGTGGATTTTTTTAGGCGAGGCACAGTGTGCGCAGAAATGGTCAGTCGCAAACCCTTGGGTGGTCTGTTGCGTGGTTACCACATAATTTGAGTTCAGACCTGAAAAACTGGTTTTTACATGCATTAACCACCTGTTCTGCTGGGGAACAGCCCAGGTAATTGTGGGTGGTCTTTACTGGTGTCTTATTCAACAGAGGAAGCTGAGTACTGCTCCTTCTTCCATGCAATGCCATCCAACCAGCCCTTCCTAACTCTTCCCCCTGTCAAACAAAGGACTGTTATGTTTAAAGAGTATTAGTGATGTCCAGCTGAGCTTCAGACTACGTATCTAGGCTCCTGTGACAGTCAGAAGGAATCTGTGATTACAGAGCAGAGCTGCTTGTGATGGTACTGTCCTCACCTCCCCCAACAGTGCCCATGGTCAGGCTGTGTGTGTATCTTCTAATATAAACGTATATTCTTACATCAGTGGAGCAACGTGGTCGTTATGGCCACACTAGTTTTTAGACAGGTAGGTAACAGGTCTGCTTTCTAACCTAAGAGGGTGACTGCACAAAATGTTGCCAGGAAGCAAGTTAAAATGCCTTGGTTATTACGTATATATAATGTTATCCCACGTAAGGTAAATGTGAGACAGGTAATTCTGCCTTGCTTTAAAGGAGAGTGAGAGTTTGTACATTGGCAGTTACTATGGGAGATTTTACATGCTATTAATCCTCATGTTTTAATTGATCTGCTAATAATTTGTTTGTGTAACTAGATAGGTAGTTTTCCTTGCTGTGGTAGCCTTTAAAAAAAAAATCTTTAAAATCTGGATAGTTTGATAATTTGGACAGGCCATTTGTAGAACACAAACTGCATTGTGTGCCTTTTGATTGGAAGTAATATTTGAATCAGAAGGATACCAAGATCATACAGTTTTCTGTAGTTCTAAGCTGTTTGGGATGATTACCTGTATTCCCATAAGGTATTCATTATTGTTAATTCTTTTCTATGTTGCTATATAGCTAACAGCATGGGTTATATAGCTATAAAACTAACAGCAGGTTTTACTCACCTGCCTTTTCTCTGTTTAAAGAAGCCAAGCCTACTTTTTTTTTTTCCTTTTTTTACACAGTGGTAACCTGGGGGCTTGTTGCACCGTCCTTGCAGTACTGTCAAACTTAGCTTTTGGTTATGAGTTCTTCACAGAAATTAAAAAGAAAGGCATTTCAGAATTGTAAGGTGATGTTTCACTTCCCTTATGAATTTTTGTCTACTTTTGGCCAAAGTTGAGGTTTTTTCTGCATCCAAGTGCTAAAAGCTTTGTTTAAACACAGTTTTGTGATTTAGGGTCCACTAAACATGTCTGCTATCATTAATATTCTGATAAAACACTGACATTGTAAGTCAGTGGGCTAAATCTTATAACTTCCTTCCTGTCTTAATGGAGAAGTCTGCAAACTTTTAAGCAGTATCTTTGGGCCTCTGACTGAAGTTTTTACATATATTTCCCTGTAATGAAATAGTAACTTCAGATTTCAAGTACACTAAGTGAAAGCAAAGATTATATGCTATGCTTCTGGAATATGCCATACAATTTTGCAGAGGTGCAGTCACCTTAGATTGTACTTTGCTTGTTTGTGCAAGAGACTGTTTTCTGATCAAGGAGAAGACAAGTGGCATTTCTTTTGTTTGACTTCTGGCAGAATACAAATATGGTTTTTCTTCTTGAGATTTCTTGACCTGCAGTCTGAGTTCCTTGATGTGTCATTCACTGAATCATCCCTGTTCCTTTGACTGACCTCCTCCTGATCCTTTCTGTAGGGTCATAAACCAAGGGCAGACTGGGGAAATCACTCATGCTCTTGAAGGAGGAGCAGTTACCAGGCCTAGAGCTGCTCCCTGTCTGCAAGGGGGGAGCATCCGACCTCTGGCCCCTCTGTATCTGCCCCGGAGAGGTTACTCACACTCAGCTGTGACCGGAATCCCTTGGGAAATGTGGTTTTGTGTTAGCTTCAGCTTCATCTCAGCCAAAGGAGGAAGCTTTCAGGGAAGTTGATTAAAATGATGGCAAAGTGGACATCTAGTGTTCCTAGGACATGCAAAAATCTCTCTGATATTTGGGAGGCTTGGTTTCCAGCTTTGGTTTACTTTATTTTACTTCTTTTGTGTGTCATCCTGACAAAGACATCTCTTACATCATCCTCATGCACCTTTTTTTTTGAACTCCATCTAAAGCTGGGAGTGTGTGTGAAATATGTAGCAAGTCTTTTTCTGTGCTTGTCGCTGAACAGATTCAAGCAGTTGCGTTGTCTTGTAAAAATGCTGTGGAGTGACTGGAATGTTTGGAGACCTAAGTTTTGGCTGTTTTCTTGCATTTAATTTCAGCTTGTCATCTGCCTTTTTTTTTTTTTGTACTTGTATATGCGTATATTAATAATTAACAGAGCGACAGTGATAAAATTATTGGTATGGTCCAACATATGTATGCCTGAATACAGTAACTGCTTACAGTCATTTTAAGCAGAGGGTCACAATTTTTTTAACAAAAATACATACCAGACATTTTTGCTTACATTTAATTCCTTTCCTTCCTGACGACTTGTAGTGTCTGTATGCCTAGACTTAGCATGGTGATAAAGTAGTAGAAGTCTGGGTGCTAACTAGAGTTTTATGATTTAAATAAATGTTTCAGCATTTTTATGTCTGTGTGTAATATATTGAGTACCTAAAAATGTAGATTTGCCTGTTTTATGCCTGGTTAATGTCACTGAAGGTTTGCCTATGGCTTATGTTCTTCTCTGCCCTGAACCATTTGGGTGTTAGCTCCCAGATAAAGTGAGTTGACTCAGTGATAGATATGAATACAGGATTTGTCATATTATGCATTATATTTTATTTCAGTGGTTTCTGCTTAATTTGTTAAACTCTGACTTTTGAGATACTTTCATTTTCAAGGACCATGGTATTTCATAGTGAAAATTTGTGAAAGTCAGCTAAATTAATTTAAAACCAACAAAAATGAGTGAAGTGTTAGTGTGTGGGGTTTGGATTTGTAAATATTTGGGGATTGTATTACTTCAGAAACACTACACACACTTAAACGTTTGTATTTTTCTTTTCTTTCTCAATGGTAGCTCCTAAGTCTTTTGAGACTGGTAATCAAATGCAAAAATACTTGAGTTTGATGTTAATCTGTGGAAGGTGTGTAAGATAGAAAACATACATTGCAAGCTGCAAAATGGATGATGTTTTTTCAACTTGTGTGCTTAAGTTCCTTTTACCTAAAAGTGTGCGTTAAGCTTTTCAAATAGTTCTCTTTATCCGCAAACTCCCTTAATTATTCCTCTCCTGTTTCCTGCCATTGAACACAGATCCTATTGGTGTACATCTTGCCATGCAACAGTTTGAAGTTGGAAGGAAAGAGCACTGTTTTTTCTGCACATGAAATTACTGGATTTGTAGGCAGCAGACTTGAAGTGTGATTTCATGGTGGAAGCATAAACCTGGCAGTCAAAAGATGTGAGTAGTGCTCACAGGGTGATTCCAACAAGTCTGATTTATTTCTGGCTTTTTCTCTCTGTGAAATGTTGATAGAAATAAGAGTACGTGAGGTTTTATTTACTCATCTTGGAGGCTCCCAGACAAAAGTGGAAAGTGTTCTGGACATTAACAGTAATTTGGCTGCTGGAAGTTGCCCAAAGTACTGGCAGTATGTTCTTCCTCTTACTGAAAAATAAAGTAGCCGTTCTCCTTTCTTTAATAAGTGCAAGTCTGCTTGGATCCTGCTCGGCAGCCTGTTGTGAAAGTCATCACTTCTAAAAGCACAGGGCCCCAGGGACCACCGCAGGGCATTGAATGGCTCAGTACTGACTCACAACCTAAATCGTTGACACTGCTCATCTAGTAAAATGATGCAATTACGACTCTCCTCCCGAGCCTGGGAAAGCATCTTGGCTCTCCTCATTCACAGCTTCAGTTTTCAGAGATGGACTGAGCCAGTCTGACTGGGGTGAGTCTTCCCTGCTTGCATATATTTATTAGTCCCTGTTCTTTACAGTCTTGCTTATTTCCTGCAGTATGTGGACTTTGTATAACTAAACTGTTAATGGCTGTTGTGGGATGTTAAAATAGAGAATTACAGATCAGCCTGACTACTTGCTTAGTAAAGGTCTGTTTTCCCTGAGAAGCCAATCTCCTCTGTTGCTGGCTCTTGCCTGGCATCTCCCTGGGCTGTCCCTTTGTCTCGGAGCATAATTCCTTCCTATGGCAGCTGCAGCAGCAGCATTTTAAGGTTAAGGAGCACATTCCTGTGTCATTTCCTTGTCCATCCTGTGCTCCGCAGCCAGACACCCTCAGCGGTGCTGCCCACAAAGTTGGTCCACAGTCACTGACCCCATCTGCCTCTTGGGCAAAAAGAAACAAAACCGGGAGAGACAAGTGGTTATTTTTGGGCTGATCTGACTGCACGTGCATCTAGGAACAATAATATGCACGTACTGAAAGAATGGTATGGTGTGGTGACAAGATAGGAGCAAGTGGTGGGGAGGAATTGGAAAAGGAAGAGGAGAAACTTGTTGAGCAAATATTACTGGAGATGCCTCTGTTGCAGAGCCATAGCCAAGGCCTGTGGGTTAAGCTCTTTAAAATGAGCAGCAAAACTTTCTCTGTTCATTAAACTGATTTAGACTCTGCGGTTAGGGAGAGTGGTGATTTAGGAATACACATGCATTTGCTGTAGCAGGTACTTGTATTTGAACACATTCCTCGAATCTCTCACTTCACGCGTGGGCCCTTCCCCGTTCCATCAGGGTTTGCTGCTCGGGCAGTGAGCTGGTGGTGGTGGGGATGCATGTGTCAGCTTGAACGGGCCCAAAGGTAGTGCTGGTGTTACAACCAGGTGAAAAAAATAGAAGGATTTCACCCACTGTTCTGTCCTACCATTGCTCAGAGATACAGATTTCACTTGCTACTGAAAAACTGGTGTTAAATGGAAGAGACCTCCCTTGTCCCTTTTTCTGTAACTGAGTTTACAGCACTGATTCTTGGTGTTGTTTTTGTAACCACAGTGTCTGTCCCTGGGATCTGAAGGCGGACATTCTGCTGTCCTTAACATTCTTATTTGATTATATATTTATTTTTAAAAATATAATGCAATTACACAATAACTTAATTATTATTTTATGTGATATTTAAAGCCCAGCGTTGTGCTTCCTGCCACAGCTGAAAAGACATTCTCCTCCAGGAACTGTATCAGTTTCTGGAAGTATGAGATTAAAGTCCAGTAAAATATTTAAGAGCCAACAGGGATGTTAGAGTCCAAAATTATTTGTCTTATAAGCTTGGGACTGCCATATTCCTAAAATGTCTTGTGAGTATTAATTAATTTTATTGGCACCTTTAGTGGGTGGATGTTCATAATTAGGTCAGTTTCTTTGGGAGAGAAAAAGGGGATACCACACACTTGGAGCCAGCCAGCAAAAAATCTGTAGGAGACCTAAAAGCTAGAAAATGGGTTCTTTGGGTTCTTTGCTTTAACCACAGCATTTGTCCTTCTCATACAGGCACTTACGCCTTCAGAAGGTTTGGAGAATTTGTATGTGCAGAGGATGGAAATATGGGATTACAGGCGAGAAATAACTCTGGAATTTATTTGGTTTTAACCACAGGATGTGGTCACTGAAATAATGTTCTTGGGTTTTAGGAAAAAATCCAGTCATTTCATGTGAGTTTGTAAGACATGGGTCGCCAAGTTCAAATGCAGGAATAGGTAAGAGGAAGATGGGAACTGAAGGCAGTTCAGTGAGTTGTAACATGCACAGTCAGCATGATCCTTCATGTTGTAGTTTAGGAATTTAAAAATCCCTTTTATCAGAGAAATTCACACACTCTTGACTCTTCTGGTGGTTTTCAATGTAAGTTTGATGGTAGTATGGGAGAGGAAATAATGCCAGTTTTATCTTAATATTGTTTGCTTTGTTCTGATTTCATTTTTCTTTATTCCTGAGTATTTGTTTCTACAACAGACTGTATTGGATGCTTCTGAATAAAATAAAATTTAAGCTAGCTATCAGTTCAATTTCTATTTACGTTTCAAAAATTAAGTTACTCATGGGAATACAAAGCATATCTCATAACTGCATGAAAAGAAAAAAGTGAAGGAGGCTTTTTTGAAAGAGGAGGCAAACAAAATCAATGTTTTTTTAAGATTCTGTACAATTTCCATAGCCACAGTGAATTCTAGATTTTCAGTTCTGTATGCTGTTGACTGTCTTAAATAAAACTGTGAAGACTCAAGCAATTTTGCAAGTCTTTGCACTGAACAGGTGTTAAGTCTGGGATTTCATTCCACAGAAGCACTTGTCCTTCCGTTATGGAGTTTGTCATGTGAAATTTTTGTTTCTTGAAGCTAATGAAGTCTCAGTAAAATTAATCAAGAACTGTTGTCACATCTTCCTCTTCTGTGTGCTCTAATACTCCAAACTTAAAGGAAACATTTGGAAAATAATGATAGAGGTGTTACTAAGGAGGAAGACCTTTTGTTTTATACTGCAGGCATTTTTTTTTAAATGAAGTTCAGATAGTTTTAAAAAAACAAAACAACACAAAACATAAGAAAGCAAATTTGTGCTGCAGGTACAGCATTGATCCACCAGCTCAATACTACAGAAATAACAATTTGGTAGGTGTGAAGAGCAACTGCTGCTGTAGCAGCAAGGTGCAGGGCTCACAGTATAACTGGTTAAATGTTCTTCAGTCAAAATGAAAGTGCCCCACAAGCTGTTGCTAGGGAAATAGGTGCCTGTGGTTAGTGTTGAATGCAGAGAGGCTTGTCTGTCTTGCAGATCAAAAAATGGCTCAGAGTACTTTGTGTATCACTTCACTGCCGGAAACTTGCTGCTTATCAGCAGAGTGCTCTTTGTGCCTCTGAGGAGCTTCAGTTACAGAGAGAATCTTTCTTTTTTAACTCACTTCCCTTTACATTTTGATGTGAAGTATTTCTTCCAGGTGTTATCCTTGTTTGTAATGTCAGTGTATGATAGGAAGGATACCGTCCCCAGGGCCTGATCCCGAGAACACTTCTAGGGCAGCAGCAGCTTGATCCCTGTGTAACTAAAAGGCATCTTGCATACCATTATTTACCAGGGGCTCTGGCAAAATGTATGTTTTTAGGCACATCTTTGGCAAAAAAAAAATTAAAAGTGAAGTTTTGTCAGTTTGGTATAGTTCTTAAATTAATTCTCTAAAGATCAACTTAGTGGGTTGTAAGTATAAATTACTACAATTAAGCACCTTCATTCAAATGGGATGATTTTTTAAAACTATTATAGCTTATTTTTCTAATAAGCATTATGAAATTTCTGGGATACTCTTAACTATTGGGTATTCTCCTCATTTTTCCAATTGAACACCAGTAAACTGCTGCCCAGTGTCATTGTTTCAACACTGCTGTATAACTATTTACTCCTCTTCTTGGTTCCTGCCTCTGGTGAGCATGTACAGGATTCCAGCATTGAATAGTGAGCACCCAGGGCTTCTGCTGGTGCCTAGTTTTGTGCTGAGGTATTGAACTTTTTTGACATCTTGTAACATCTGACCAGCTGTTCCCATAATGCATATGAAAATGATAAAGTAGGAAGAGAGGAAGACAAAGCCAAGAGTTATGTGTTATATGAATTCCCCTACTAGATACAGCTGGTGTACTGGGTTCAAGGATGATACCTGGCCAGGTCTACTGATCCTCTGTCTGCCTGGAGATACTATTTCTGTTCACAGCATCCTAGTAATATGCATTTCTGCCCTTGTGCTCCAAGACAAGCAGAAGTAGTGGCAGTATCTCTTTATTTCCATACTAGCAGTAGAGAAGTCTTTATTCACATGTGCAAGGTGCAGGGAGGGAATGTTTTGTTGGGGGTTTTTTAAATCTGGTTTTCCTCCCATATTGTCATGTTTGCTCATCTGCAATATTTTATGCTGTTTTGAATTATACATTGTTTTACTTCTGTTTCCCTTCTTAGAGTATTTTTTTAATTGCTGATAATTGGTCTTGTGTGTAATAAAACTTACTGAAGAACTTAGAGCTTTCTTTATCTATAATGCTGTGAAATTTAGTAAAACATTTTCATCCTATTTTTTATCAGTGTCCTTTGCTGTCACAGAGGCTTTGCTTGAAAAGCATTGGGATCAGTTAAAATAAAGATGATGCCTCTCGTCAGGCTTCAGGCTTCTTCTCAGGCATTGTCATCTGCCATTTAGTGTTTCAGTCAAGTTACACCCATGCTGCAGTGTGCCACAGTGTAATTAAGTACTTTTTCTTCTACGGATTGCCTGAGTAAAGGTTCATAGTATGTAGAGATGGAAATTGAGTGGTTTTTCTTCTATGAACTATCAGGGGAACAAATAGAAGCATAGTTAATGCCAACAGTGGTCCTTGGAGTAAAGATTCCCTGTCTTGTTGCAGGTTCCTGTGCGTGATACATCAAAAGATTTAGTGTCAAGGATTTTACCTGAGCGGGCTGCACTCACTCTGCTGCAGGAATTTCAAAATGACTGAGCAGACCATAGTGGAGTGGAGAAATAAAACTTTTGCTGGTGAATCCTGTGGCCTGTAATGGTAAGCAAATATACCTTTCTTATCAGTAGTCTCAGTAGGATTTAGGTTCACAAAAGCCTGGAGTAATGTGCTGTAACAGCTCAGCGTTACAGTGCAGGTAAAAAGTGATTTCTCAGTGGCTGCTGTCATGTTTCAGCACACTGCCCTGGGGATTGGTTGGGTGCTGACCAGTGGTAGCCTGCACTAGGGTTTTGGTGCAGACTTTGCGATTTTGGAATGTTCTGTGGGTTTCATGTTGCTCTGAGACAGTAACTGCATAGCTTTTAAAGAAAGTTACTTTGGCCATATTCTAGAGATTTGCTACATCTATTCTATTGTTTCAGGTTTGGAATTAACTAGTTCTGCTTTAATACTAGTTAACAGGACTTAGTATCAGCAAATCCAAAGGACAAAAGTGCTTAAGGAGAATTTAGTTTAAAAGTGTCTACTTCATTTCAGCTGTGCCTGATGAGATAGCCATGGTGAGTCAGCACTTTACATGGTGCAGGTTTCCGGTAGCCTATTGGAATTGGGAACAGTTTGACAGGGCTGGCTGTCAGACAGAGCTTTGAAAATGGCAAGTTGAAAGATAAAATGAAACAAGATAATGATTAAATCTGTATTCAGACAGTCCATTATCTTAGTAGACAATAAAAGCTTGGTATGGAATAAAACATCCCATGCAGTATGTTGGTTGTCGCTGGAAAGCCCTTGCTGTTTTTGCATGGTTCCCTCTTTGTGTGAACCAAGAGAGCTTACCCAGGCACTCATTTAATGCATGGGTCATGTGGAATGGTGTAAACTACCTCCTAACAATTTTCTACTGTGTGTTGCTATCTAGTGAGGTTGAAAATACAAGATTTCAGAGGTTTGTAGTCCATTATCATTCTTTTATTTCAGAATGAGTCCACAAAGGATCTTTCCTAAACCAAATATTACATTTTGGAAAACTGTTACAGAAAGAATTGTGTGTGTGTGACTGCTGTTGTGTCCTGAGGTAGGGCATGCATGTAGAAACAATGCTTCTACTAGAAAAGTCTGTCTCCTTGCAATGTTTTTAATATTTAACCTCTAAGGGAGGGAACTTCCTCATTGCAAGTGTTAGTTTTAGATTTTTTGGCTGTGAAGTATGGATGTGGTGGTGTAACCAGTGTTGTACAGTTCAGTTTGGGGAACATTAAAATTTCCCTGTAATAAATAGTGTATAGAAATAAGATTTCTGAAATGTACTTGATAGGACTCCCATTAAGTAATGGGGGGATTGTATTTAATCTGTCTTCTTCCCCCTTTTTTTATAAATAGATGAAGGCTTTGTTTTCATGAAGGGCATTTTATACATTAACAAAAATATTTCTGCTGTAATACCACCTGCAGTGCACTGCTCCAGGTACTGATGCACAGTCATGCTGTTGTCCATCTCTTGGCCATGTGCTATGATTTATTTCTGAAGATAGATTGCCAGTTGGTCTGATTGCTTTGGTGAGAGTTGAGTAAGCAGAAATTGAGATTGAAGCAACAATTTTGGCCTTTGGCAGTAGACACAAATGATGTTGGTTTTACACTATGGTTTACTATTGCATTTTTGTTATGAGGTTTGGTGAAGTTGTCTTAAAAAACAAACAAACAACCCCTCAAAACCAAACCAAACAAACAAAAAACAAAACAAAAAACCAAACCAAAACAAAAAAAACCCAACCAACTAGTTCTGTGGAATTTAGAGACTGGGACAAAAAGAAGTCAAAGTCAAAGGAACTGAAGTAGTTGGTCATGCATTGATTGAATTTCAGGTGCTTATATGTATTTCTGTTCACTTCAGTAGTGTGGAAGTATTATAGGTAGGAGATAGAGGGGCCTCTTTCTGTATTGTCCTGGGTTTAGTTGTACTCAACCAAAATAGCAAACGATTTCTTATCTTACAGGTTTTATCTTCTTCCCTCCCATGGCGTGGCCCTTGTCCTGTGCCACATTATGACTGCACCTGTTCTGTGCAAATACACTATTTACCCTAGAGGTGGGAAAGACTCATTTCTGTGTTGAACTGTAACAATCTCCTTAAATAACTATGTGAGATAGGAAAAAATGAGAGTAATATGTGATGCTCCTTACACTCCTGTTCACAGTGATTTATTTTAATTCTTTTATTCTTTTTTTTCACATGTCTTTGTATATCTAGTCATAGTTAGAAGAGTCCAATTACATCCTTGTACTCTGTCTCAGTCATGTGACCAGTCTGTGCCTCTTTACTGCTTTACTGAAACAGAGTAGCCAAGGGATATTCAAAATACTGCAATATAACTGAGAGATTTTATTGTAGAAGTAATTATCCTGAGCTAAGAAAATTTGTCATCCTGAGAACTTTTGTTTGCTCTGTGCTATAATTCTGTAACCTGAATGAAATAATGCCTGAAAAAAACCAACTTGATTGTTCAAACACACCTTTCATGATTTTTTTTCTTTTATTGTTGATTTCAGTAAAGACTGAGTGTTACCTAGTGCAATACATCTGTCTGTCTCTCTCTCCACTAATATTATTTTGAAAGCCTTTTCCAGGATAAGGTATCACTTTAAAAAATAGATGTTCTGAAAATATAAGGAATTTTAATTTGTGAAAATCAGGGATATTCTGTTAGAAATTATTGACGTTTACACACACAGAGGCTCTGTCTCTATTTCTGCCTTAGCTGAAAACTGTTTTTCCTCATAGTGCTCAAATTTAATGTTCTGTGTTTCAAGTTGTTTGTTTTTCTGCTGCTTACGTAGCTTAATATTGTAGGTGTTATTGTTTAAAATAACTACACAAGCACTCTGCTTTTTCTATAATTAAACTGAAATTACACAATGAAAAGCTGGCTTCTGAGGACACTGTTCGAAGAAATGAATTTTAAATAGGTCACTGAAAACTGAAAGCGTAAGTGGAATATTGACTTTTGTAGTGGTAAGTTCAATTTTAAAGCAGCTGAAGTCAGAAAATCTATCTGTAAGATGTGACAGGGGGTCGGGGAGTCAGGAGATAATCACGTACCTTGGATTTTGAAAGATGCAAAGCACAGCTCAATTCCCATCAGGTGTGATGTATCTCTCTATACTCTGGAGCTTGCTGCTTTTGAAAACAAGGATTATAAAAGGACTGGTTCCTCCCCTGCCCCACTGAGCCTGACCCGGCTGTTAATTATAAGGCTTAATAAATTCGTTGGTTTAACTGTCATGTGTTAATAAAATAAATAAAAAATTTATTTAAAAAATAAAAACCACCTTAGAACAGTAGTAAGCCCTCCCATGTAATTCAATAGCATCAGTCTGGCTGTAGACATTCTTCTTTTTTTTTTTTTTTTTTATTGACTTAATTTGTGAGCTAGTCTTAAATTACCAGTGAGTTTCCTGAGCCATCTTCTGTCACCATTTCTCTGTCTTACGTGGATCAGTAAGACAGAGATTTCTTTCTGTGACTGTAATCTCTTTCCTCCAAGTACATCCTGTAATAATAGTGGTATTTGAAAATGAGTGACAAATGCTCCCTGCTCTGCCCCCAGCTCTAGAAGTGGCGTTCTTGATAGTTTTTTTTTCTGAGGCTGTGGACCTGTGAGAGGTGATGAGTCAGTTCAACAGCTCATTGCTGCCCTTGCTTTCCTACTTGTGGTTTGCTTTTCCTTTCCAAAAACTGGGCCATCTCTGGAGCTCATTGGTACCTCTACTGTTGTGCTCCATCATCCTGACAGAGGTGTATTGTAGGACAAACAATTTGAGAAAAAGCAAGGTACTGAAATAAGAATGTGAATAAAAAAAAGTTCAGTTTCAATGCTTTCTTTGCAGTGTATTTAGCACTAACATCTCAATGTTCAAGGGCAAAGCTTAGGTGATGTAGTGTTGCTGATTGCTTAGACATGTGATGGGATTCCTCCTGGGGTTTTTTGGTTGGTGTGTTGGTTTTTTTTCTTCTCCAAATTACAGATTACTTTTTCTGTTGATTTGGCTTTTTTTATGCAGGTTTATTCTGAGTGATGATGTGTTGAAGTGGGCATGCTCACTTTTTGTAAGAAAATAGAACATAAATGTAAGGAAGGTTTTTCTGTATTGCAGAAGGAGGTCTTCAGAAATTAAATGCAATTAAAGTAAGTGGAGTTTCATGTGAAAACCTTAAAAATATATATAAGAAGAGGTTCACCTTTGTAGAGAAACTTACCACTCCTAGCAGGCAAATCAGTAAAAACACACCTGTTCTCTGCTGAATATTTTTGTATAAGCAGAAAAAGTTAAGGTGAGTGCAGGAGAGCATTTGAAAGCAAGGTCTAAAAGGAAGAAGTGTTGTCTTTAACATGAGTGGTATTTCCTGTGGTGTGTGTTTGGATTGCTAGAGTTCATTTCCTTGACTGAATTAGTTGTGGAGTCCACTAGACTGGAGATAATTTTTGCCTGAGATTCATAATTAATCTACTAATCTCCTTCAATTATTCTACTGGATGTTTATAGATTCCTGATTCCCTTTTAATATCTGCTAATGGGTAATTACCGTCAGCAATCATTCTTGTCATGGAAATAGCTAAAGTAATTTCAGAACACTGTTGTTGTTTGTGTGAAACAAAAGATGGAATGAAAATCTAAACTGTACTGTCTGGTGCTGTAGTAGTTAAAGATGGAAAAACTCGTTCTGCTTGCTTTTGTGCAGCAGTTATTGAGAGGAATAAGGCAATTTATATCAACTCACTTGGTTCTTGCTGTTGTGGTTTGTTTTAATATTTTGGGGTGACACTGCTCTTTGGTAACCAGACACCTCTACATGATCAAGACTTGAGTTCTTGGCAAATGAACAACTAAGTGAAAAAATTCTTCAAAAATGATCCAGGTGGTTACTGTGGATGTTTCAATTCGTGAATACATCGGTTGCTTTGAAATTAACCACAACATTCTTGGATTCCATTTGGAAAGGCATTAACTATGTCAGTAACTGCTGTGAATAATTCTCCCAAGAGAGGGGAGAAGGATGGAATCATTGGCTGTCTGCTCCTCCTGGCGTGCGCAGGAGGGTGCAGGTTTGCCAGATCCACTCCCCAGCCTGTGACTGAGCTTCCACCTGAAAACTGTTCCGGCTCTGCAAGTACAGAGAATAAAGGAGGGCCATCCCAAGAGCTGTCTTGTTGTTATCAGTCTGACTTCGTCTCAGGTATCACATCATTCTTTCTGGTGCTGCACCTTACATTGCTCGAGGGGCGACTCCTCTTTGTGCCAGAGCTACAGAGAGAAGTCCTCGGGATGAGCAGCTCTCTGCTCTGCTCCCTCAGTGCCCTCAGTGTTCTCTTTCTCCCTCCTCCATGTGCCCTCTTACTGCTCTATGCAGACAATTGCTGGGGAGGAAGGTCCTTAAATTACCCCAATTATCAACATCTTTGGGCTGATGTGTGACTTGCAGTGCTTAAAAAAACTAACCAAACAAGAGAACAAAACAAAAAAAACAACAAAACATAAAAAAGGCCCAGTGCAGTGTGCCTGAATGTTGTGGGGGGAAGCTGATAGCCCTCTGCTGCTTGCTTGAGCACTAGGTAAAAATTGGGAAGCCAAGAGATAAATGGGATGGATGTGCATAGGAAAGCAGCTCTTAGCTTGGACTCCAAGCAGGCAATGGGGACTAGGGACTTTTGGAGGCAAGGCAGTTGTCCAGACAGCAAGAAATGTTGCTTAAACTGAAACAAAAGCTGCTGGATAGTGATAATGAACTACTGCTGGTCCGAAGAGATGAGGTCCGGGGCCAAAATCCTTTAGTTATTACCAGAACAAGAACTCAAGCCAAACTTTTAGTCTCAATATACTTACGGAGGCATCTTGAGAAGTGTGGAGCTTCATAAGATTTGCCCAGTCAGTATTGTTTCGGAGCAATAAAACTTCTGCATCCAGAGGGTTCAAGGGGCTTACAAAATGCAAGAATTTGATGTGATTCTGTTTCAAATTGCTAGAAAGATTAACTTGATTTTTCCTGGCTGTTCAGTGCTTTCTTCTTCGTTGCTGGTTCGAGTATGCACAGGTAGGGCTGAGTGAATCACTGGGAGGCAGAAATCACCTCTGTCTCGCAAATATTTACATTATGTTACAGCTGGTCACCTAACCTGAGAATAAAATTTGAGGTGCTAACAAAATTATTTGGGTGACAGTTGGCTATTAGAATGGAAAATACAATGCTGGTACACCTTGGAAAGGAGCAATAGCCTATAAGATGGGAGGAAGAATGCTCTGTTTAGTAAATAACTGTATTATGAAAGTATATTATGAAAATATGCCTGCAATGCAAATGTGTGTGGAGAAGCCTGTTACCTAGTGACACATTGAATATCATTTATGATAAGGCTGGAGATGGGAAATGAGGGAAGTCCTTGCTGCTTTGGAGAAATAAGGAATCCTGTTCTCACCCCATCAGCTGATTTGCCTCATCTGCCCTGACCTTTCTGCTTTGCCTCAGCAAAGGCTCTGTGTGGTTCATGTTCCTGGGTTAGTTTTCCATTTAAGAGGTTTGCTTTTTTCTAGCTGCTTCTGTTGAGCAAAATGAAAAATGAGGCTTTTCTGACTTTTGTAATGGCTCATTAGTGCAGTCCATGGTACCACGTTTCAGCTGGTATTCTCTCAAACACTTGGGCTCCATAGACTCTGCATACAGTCGTGGCTGTTCCACAGCTGTTGTCCAGGGTGGTTCTTCAGAAAATGTTATGGATTGACACAAAGCGCAGTGGGCAATATGGTCTTTTCTCTTTTTGTGATTAACCCAAGTTTGTGATAGACTCTGAGCAAGAAGTTTGCAAAAATTCACTTTTTCTTTTTTCCCAGGATCACTATTGATATATCTGTTTTTGCCTGCTTGGCCATTAATAATTGGGTAGTATGCTAATGTTTGGCTCTGTTTGCAGAGCAATATGGTGTCTGAAATTTTTTACTGGTTGAAGTGTTAATACAGCATAAATGTGTGTGTGCAGTTAAGCATTTTGCCTTTTGAAAATAGCTGGCTAAGTTTTGGCTTTTCTAAAAAAACCCCAAAAAAATCCCAAAACCAAAAAAAGAAGACAAACACAAAAACCCCAAACCAAAAAATACCCCCAAAAACCCCCAACCAAACAAAAAAAGTCAGCTTATTTGGTTTTTCTCCCTGGAGCACTGGCCTTGGACACCATGGTGATGGCAGTCAAGTGGCAAAGAAGCTGCGGTCCTGTTATCAAGTTTTAATAAGACCTTTGAAATACTGTTCTTTGTGCTTCCCTCCACCTTATCCCCCTGTTTTTTTATGACTCTTGGCATTGGGTGAACTAAATTCATGAAACTATTTGAAGAACATTGGTCATTAGTGATTAACAATACAGTTAACTCTGTAATGTTCATTGTAAACAGAACACATGTATTGCCTTGGAAACACAAGTACTTATTGTGGAATAAAATATACGGAACTAGATGTTAAGTATCTTTTAAAAGAAAGTTTAGTGAATTTTGGCTTGGCTGGCTGTGTTCTTTTCTCATTTTCTATGCCTTAATTTATGTGTGAAAGGAATAAAAAATGGATTTCTTAATTTTTAAGAGTCACATTTTGAAACAATGCAAAGTGTAGTGTGATTGAAAGTTTTATGTATATATGTATACTCACATACAGGAGTGCACAGCTTCAGAGGAGTTTTGAGCATTCAGTTGCACAACGTGCTCATGGATGCTGTCATTTGCTCAAAGGAAAAATCCCCATGTCATGTGAAAATGTACATCTGAAACTGTTTCATTTGGCAGGGAAAGGCATGGTTGGGGTGGGCAGAGCAGCCATTGGCGAGTGCTGCCCCCGTGGCTGCTGGGCACCCGTGCCCACACACAGGGCTCCTGGGCTGCCACCCCACCAGAACAAACAGCTTTTGCTTGCTGGTTAGGGCATGCAGGTAGAAAGTTTAAGGCATGAACTATTTTTATTTCCCCCATCCGTGCCTTAGGGAACATTGTGTATGCTTAACCGAACACTTTAATATACTGTCTCTCTGCAGAGTTCATCCCAGGGAGTGAAATTCAACCTTATGCAAAGGAGATAGAGACTTGCAAAATAATAACTAAAAAAACCCTCATGCCAAAAATCCTACAAGTTGATCTGGAGATTCATGCCTAGAGCTGATGATGAATTGCCTGTTATTTTGGGGAGGCTAATTCTTGCTTTCAATTGCCTTGGAAATCTCAACTTGATGCTCATGAGAAGTAAAACCAGAGAACGTGGGTTACTCAGTGTGCCTGAAGATCACAGAGGCCGCAGTGAGAAGACGAAAATTCTCTTTGAAGCAGTAGATTCAGCTGTGACTTATTGTGTGCACTGGGAACAGAGAGAAATAGTGACAAGCCTGGGAGAAAATGCCAGCTAAAGGTAAATACTTCTTCAATGAAAATGATGACTGCAGGATATCAGACCCGCTCTATGAGAAGTACCGCTACACAAGCCAGCAGCATCCCCTCCTGCTGCTGCTGCTCTTCATTGCAATCGTCTTCTGGACTACTCTAATTATCATCTTCTTTGTTACTGATGTGAGTATACTTTATTCTTTGTGTTCAGTGTTTTCAAAGATGGTGAGGAGTCACATTTTTGGCTAAATAGTACTGAGCTACATGGTATTGAAGTGCTAAAAGAAGTCAAGTAATTGTGAATGTAATGCTCTGCATGTTGTTGAAGGAGTGGGAAGAAAAAGAGACAGTGTTGTCAGGCATATACACAGTTACTATAAAGATTGTGGGTTTTTTTCCTTTCTGTATGTTATGAAAAAATAATAAGCTGTGTTAAATGTTAAATATGATAATAAGTAGTAAAAAAGGCAAGGACGGAAGATGAACATAAGTTGAAATGTCCTGCATTTCTCACATTTTTTTTAGTCATCTAAGAAATGTAAAATATTATAGCTGTTTGTTATTATACATTTGTGAGGTAATGGTCTTTTATTTTAGGATTTGTAGATATACAACAGGAGCTTGATACACAAATTCAGCATTTGATCTGTTGAATCAATAGGTAGTTAGCAAAGAGCAGGGATCTTGTAGGCATAGGAGAGATGCAGCTTAAAGAATTTTTTGTAAGGAAATGAAGTGTTCTTCAAGTGAGCCCAATTGACACCTGGTAAAAAGGGGAATTTATGTAGAGATAATGTAAAAAGCTAGTAAGGTAGCTGTTACAATCTTTCATAGCCTTCTAACACTGCTTTCCATACACTGCGCTTCATGATAAAGTGTCTTTCTCTCTTTAGCAGCACATTTAATCTTGCCACTTGTATCCCTTCTAGCTTTTATTTATTAGGAAAGGAAAGAGGTAGGAACACTATTTGTAACAAATTATCTCCTGTAAAACTTGAAAAATTTTTTAGCTAAAGTTTTTTTTTGAGCAAGCTTTTTAGCAAAGCTTGAACTCCTTAAATAGATTTCTTGAAGTTTTTCTGCATTATAGAAAAAGTATAGTTAGAACTTAGCTTAAAAGACAAACAGCAAACCACTAATTTGAAAAATAAGACTGCTGGAACTTGGGTAGAATGAGTATCTATAATAGTATTTATGATATAATCTCTATATGGGTGAATATCAGAAAGTGTTAATGGTGCCACAGCTAGTCTGTTAGGAACTCAGGCTGGCATACTTGAAAGGTATCCAAGCTGTTTCTAGGACAGTAGAGATGCATTTTTTTAAAGGGGATGTTTGGACCACTGTAACTCTTCATTTTGCTTTTGCAGGAAGCACATTCTCATCCTGCCTTCATTATTGCAGTGTGTGCTGCCCTGGTCATATTTGCAGTCATGTACTTACTGTTATGTATTGAGTCACTGTTTCGAAGATGGATAACATTCTTTGGAGTGATGATTTGGATTTGCTTCTTAACTGTGGGATATGTATGTGTTTTTGAAAAAGAAAATGATTATCAGCTGTGGGAACAGGTATGTAGGTTCATTCATATACTTAAATAGAACTGGTAGTATATAGGAATGTTTTTGTGTGCTTTATTTTTTCAGAATGTTATAATGTAATTTTTTTTTGGGGGGGAGTGAGATTTAGGTTCATTTTTCTAAATTGTTTTTACTGATTTATTATAGTAAATTTTATTTTGTGTTGTTTATTATAGTGAAAATATAGTTCAGCTGAGAAAATTAGATAACTGCATAAATCTCTGTGGGAATTAGATCTTCAAGTTTTAAATCAATTGTATTTTTATTTAAGATTTTTGCTAAATCCTGATTAGGATGTATATGGATCAAAGAGTTGTTCAAGAAATGTATGAAGGACTCCAGAGCTGGGTGTGCCCTAGGGAGCACGTCTTTAAGTTAGTGGGAGAGGTGAAGTGAACAATAAGAATTAATGACACATCCTGGCATAGCTGGGTGTGGCTAAACTTCATTGCTTACTATCTCTGATCAGAAGATGGGTGATTTCATGATGCCAAAAATATCATAATCTGTAGGAAACTCCTCCTAAACTCTCATAATGCAAACAGAAGAGTTTTTAATTAACTCAAAACTACTTTTTATCTTGTTTTACTGACTCTTCCCCTCTTTATTTCAATTAAAAATAAAAAATACAAATTGTCAGTTAAACAACCAAAATCTGATTTGTCTTATGGCCTGGATCCAGCATTGTGCATTTAGTTGCTGTGCAGTATTTTTAACTTTAGGAAAACCCCAAAGTTACTGTACAAAACAAGAAATACAAATATGTAATGAAGCAAGATTTGGGTTTGCTGTTTTTGCTGCTGCAAGCCAGTGTGGTGCTGTCATGTGGCAATAATTCAATCATACTTATTTTAAGTCTAAAATATAAGGACATCTTAGTCTGGACAGTAGAAGTAAATAGATTAATTTCAGACTCTCATTTTGTTATGAATCACTAATTAAAGCTACTGTTTAAATGCAGGTTTGGCCTTTACTTGTCCATGCTTAAAAACCTATCACACACCGTTCAGAACATTGTGTGATAGGACTTGTAAATATGGCAGAAAAAATACTTTTTGTTAGACTAAAATAGTAAAGATGAACATGGAATGATTACTTTTGCCAAATGTAAAGTTTTATTTGCCTGTTTGTTTGTTTGTTGTTGTCCCAATCAAACCATCTATTCTGGCAAAACACTTAAGTGCAGACTGGGCCTTGCGACTTCCTTGGAGGAAGCTCCTGTCTGGAATGGCACAAGTTGAGTTGCCGTGATGAGATGGAGCTGAGCCAGGAATGTCGCAGTATTTTCCTCTGATCAGGGTTGTCAGTTTCCATATATGTAAGCTAACAATTATAACAAATCTATAAATAGGGATTTAAGTCATAAAGACCTTCCTCCTGATGCCTTTGAGTTTAGTGACCATTTGTGCATATTGTAAAATCTGTGCAGCTAAATATGTAGTCAGTGGCAGTAAAGTTTATTCTCTTGTGTCAGCACAAGGAAATATTGATTGGATTTTTGGTTTTTATCAATCACAAGGTAAACATACACATGTGATTGGGTGAAGTTAAAATTAGAATAATAACTTGGAGAAGGTGAGAAATCTGATTCTATTTAGTATTGCTATCCTTGCAACACACTGTTCCTGACGTGTGAGTACAAAGTGCATCTGCAGCTGTAATGGATAAATTCAGGATAAAGGGCAAGGAGAGCTGAGAAAATTGTAGGGGATATGTCATGTTAAACAGTCTTGTCTATGAATCTGTAACTGCTAATTATCTCAAAAGTCTTAGAACTACTTCTGTCCTTACGGTTTTAACTGTGTTTTTGAAATGTCAGTATTTAATTATTCAGCCTGAAAGTGCGCAAGAATCCTGCTACTTTGCTCCTTTTTCTGTAGTGATTTTTGGGAGACACCTAATAATGTGTATGTGTGATTTTTTTTTTTCCTGCCCTTTTCTTTTTCCCAAGGTGCCATTCTTTCTATTCATGATCTTCACAGTTTATACCATGCTACCCTTTGGAATGCGAGGAGCTGTCATAATTAGCGTTCTTTCTGCTCTCTCCCATATTATTGTTTTAAGCACTGTGGTAAGCTTGACTTCTCAGAAGAGTATGGAATCCTATATATTTCAGGTAAGGAAATATCATTTGGTTACGTAATTAAATACCCTGATCATATTACCATTTGCTATTGGGATAACTATTCTGTTTAGAAAAGTTAGACTTCTACGTGAATTTTTCAAGTTCATGACTTTGGAGCTTGGACCCAAAAATCTTGGACTATTCATAAAATTGCAAATTTTTAAATCTGTTATGCATTTTGGTTTTCTCACTTCAGTGAAAAAAGTAGGATTGTTACATTTGTGAACTAAGTTATTAAAACTAACTTTGTTACGGTCGTCCTTCCCAATCTCTGCTCTTTCAGGTGGGTCTATCTAACTTCATCAGGCACTGCCCACAGGGTGGATCAAAAGGGCCCTTGCTGCCCTGGGGTGTCAGCAGGGCCCAGGAGTGCTGCTGAGTGCTGTTTGGGTTCCCAACACTTATTAATAGGGTGTGTTCAAAGCAGCACCCTAGCTCATTTGGTGCAGGTGTGTGCTGCACTTCACACAGCACGCTGATGCATGAGTTTGTAGACTGGTTTCTCCATAAATCAAACACCGGGACCTGAAAACAAATGTTAAATAATACAGCAGAATTTTCTGTTTCATTATTCTACTGTTGAGTCATACAGCAATGCCTGTGACTGTGAAAGTTAGCTTATATTTTTCAGGTACATCCTGGCTAAATGCAACACTCTGATTTGTTATGTGACAGGTAGGAGGAAATGGAAGGCAGTCTAGGATTGAATGTTTTTAATGGGACTAATATGTGTATTAGTGAAGTGTCAGTGTCTGCTCTGCAGTAGGTAAATATTTTTCTTCTTGTGCAGCTACTTGCCAATGCTGTCATTTTCCTTTGTGGTAACTTGATGGGTGCATTTCACAAACGCCAGATGCAGGTTGCTTCGTGGGATTTGTATAGATACACATTAAAGTGTATCCAGGTCCGAATGAAACTGAAGATTGAAAAGAGACAACAAGTGAGTGAGCTAATTCATTTTATGAATCCTTGTTTTAATTTCCAAAATTGGTGTAATTTCATGAGGTTGGTGACTAATGCATGTTGAAAGGCTTGGTCCTATCTGATACTCACCTAGTGTCAAAAATAAAAGTTGTGCCATTTGTAACAAAAGAAGGAAGTTAAAGGGAGTAAACTGTTCTCTGGGACCTGTCTGTATGAAAATCACAGGTTTGTTTGTTTTTGTGGTTTGTTTTTTTTTGTTTTGTTTGTTTTCTTTTGTCTGAATTCTAAAGTATCATTTGTTCTATATTTTCTTGTCTCACAAATTATTTTTCTTTTGCTAAAAGGAGAAAATTGGACCCTAAGGGAGAAAACAATCATATAATAGATTATAGTACTTGAGTATAAATAATTTATTTCCATAAATTCCACTGGTATTTAAAGACCAAGCAAGGAACATTAATTTCTTACTGAGGAAGGAATGTAGAGAGGAATCAAAGCTGAAAATAAAGCACCTTTTCTTTTTTATCCTGGTATAAGAACTGCAGTCTAGAAGGCTTATGTGTACCATGTTGTCTGCCCACGAGTTATTAGATAAAAGGAAGGGGCTGTAAAGTGACTGACCTGATTGAATTGAAAAGAAGAAAATCCACACTACTAATGCAGTCTGTTCCTGATGCTAATCTTGTGAGATGAGATGACAAATCTGCGTGAAAGTTCTGGCAGTTTCCCCACAGAGCCGCCAGGGAAGCATCTGATCACCTTACTCAGGCAGTGTGGTCTCATTTCCTGGGCAATGTGGTAACTTCCACAAATATGTAGTGTTTTGGGTTTGTTTCTTTTTTAATGGCTGCTTGTTTGAAATGTAAATGTGCTTAAGTTTATGGACAGCTTTCTTTTCATCTGTGTTGCAATTTGTAATGCAATTTTGAGTATCCATTTTACCACCCACTTTTTCTCCTTTAAGGAAGTCTAAGAACAGCAGTTCAGGGTTCCTCATCACTTCCTTGAAAACTGTGTAATGTGTCAGCCTGCAGGCGTCCCGTTATATTCGCTGGGCATCTGCTGTCAGTTCAAATTGTTCCCCAAGGTTGATTCTCCCGCTACTAAAATGGTAGATGAGGAGAAGGTGGTGTATCTGTTTCTGGAGGTAGTCTCAAACCAAACAGCTGTCTATACCATTTGTAGGCCAGTACTTGATGCTCAAGGACTTCTTTTCACTGTGATACCAAGGTATTCCTTTTTGGTGGCAGGCACTTTGGGTGGTTAAGTAACCCAGCTTGCTGCCATCTGAACGCTGCTGCATAAGGTATTGAGAACAATGGGACAAAGATGTAGTCCAAAGGGACAGCATTTTACTCAGTTACACAACGTGTTGACCTTGACGTCTTCTGAAAAAGTTCCTGCTTGTAGCTGCTCTATGCAACATTTCCTCTTTTGTGGTGTGTCTGTGCCTAGGGTGGTAGAGTCCTTCCTGGGTTAAATTGTTCTCTTTTTGTCTTCCTCTTCTGCCCAAAATCTTCTTTGAAGAATGGGTTTTTAAGTGGAGGCCAGTGTAAAACAGTTCCCCTAATAGCCAAACAATGGAAATGATTTTTGAGGAGGCTGTGTTCTCACTCAGTTCAAAGGGCTTCACTGCAGTGGCATTGCTTCCTGGTGAACCAGTTAAGCTATAGCAGCACATTGTTGTCACTTTTGTATCTGATGCTACTTTTGCAGCATTTGAGAACTTATGAGGGTTTTTAATACTGGGTAGATTGTTAGTTATCAGACAATGACAACATGACACTGAGAAAAGTGGACAAAACGTAATTTATGCAGAAATTGTAGTACTGAATACTGGATTATTTTGTGTGTGTTTCATGGTTACAGAGAAATGTCACATCTAGGTCACAAGAAACAAAAGAAAAAGTATGCAACATCCTTACATAACCGTAATATCAATAATTTTGAGAACAGAAATGTTTAAGTGTCCTCTTATAAGTGTCTTCTGGAAAACCTGACACGCATTACTCAAAAGCTACTTGAATACTTCTTTTTTGGTAGCATCTTCTCTCACTCACTGAAATTCTACCATTTCAAATCTACTGTGTTAATAATTGTGCATAATTATTTTTTCACCTTCCTCCTTTTAGGAAAATTTGCTTTTATCCATCCTGCCAGCTCATATCTCTATGGAAATGAAGTTGGCAATCATTGAGCGACTAAAAGAGACTAATGATAATAGGCAAATGCATGACAACAACTTCCACAGTCTATATGTAAAAAGACACCAAAACGTTAGGTAAGTGGGAATTCTAGAAGTGATTGTATTAATATAAGTTGCTGATTCTTAACAGTGCATATGGTCCTGTGAAATTAAAATTTGGAGGCAGATTATCAGGCTGAAGTGAGCTTCTTGCCTCCAATGAGAAGGCAGTGTGTCTTGAACTGGTGTGCTGTCTTCTGAATCAGTGGAGGTACTTTACCCCTTCATTCTGGAGTTGTTTCCCAAAGTGAGATGCTTTCTATGAAATGCATGTTAATGTTTATGCAGACTGTGAAATTGACATATCTTCCTATTTCACTTATGCCATTTTTTCCTTTTGGTCTTGTCTAGCATTCTTTATGCAGATATTGTAGGATTTACTCGCCTTGCCAGTGACTGCTCTCCTAAAGAACTTGTAGTGATGTTGAATGAACTTTTTGGAAAGTTTGATCAGATTGCAAAGGTAGGTTTACAGTATTGCAATTGTACAGTTGCAAACCAGCTATTACGACAGAATAAGTCATGTCATCTTAGTTACCAAATGCCAAATTGCTTTTTATTCCGAAGTAGAAGACATTTGGTCAGTTTTTTAAATTGTTTTTCAAATATAAAAATAGAAAAGGTTCTAAATTTTGGATGATACCTTTTAGTTTCTTACTCCTGTCTGCAAATTTTCCTATTTAAAATATGTCTGGGTTTAGTGAATCAAGTTTTGCAACTCTGTGGTTGAGCCGTGAGTAGAGATTCCTGCTTTTGTGCTATTTTTGTTCTGCCAGGGACTATTCTGTCATCTTTTCCATAATATACAAATGTTGTGGGCTCCAGTTTACCTAATAAAAAATGGATGGCTGAGCTGGATACTGAAATCCAACAGCTCTAATCCAGGGCTGGGTTTCCTTGCTGATCCATCTAGTCTTGTCACTTGTGGCAACGCTGAGAACCTACTAGGATGGCTTAAGATGGTGGAGAATGATGGATGTTCCCTTAAGGTTTTAACTGATGAGGGAAAACAGCTCAGTTTGGTAAATTGCCACAGACTTGGGCTGATTTTGGAGTTTATTTAGGAACTGCTGGTAAGTTCCCAGAGTATGATTGGACAAGCTGGAGGTATTGGCTGGTCCAAATGAAGCCATCACTACTCATCAGTCAAACACTAAACAGCCTTCCAGAATTAACCCTAGTTTGTTTGCAGTCTTTGTAGTTAAAATTCTTCAGTAAGTGTTCACGAAAGATAGCATGAGAAGATTTTTTGCTTTTCCCCTTTCCTCTCTCCTGGCAGGCATTGGCAGCCATGTCCTCTGTTGCACAGTTAAGAAAAGAAATTTTTGTGTCTGTATGACATTGTAGAGTTTTTCTTATTCACTACAGCAAACTGTAGGGTGCCAGCTTCCTTTTTAGTCATATTTGAAACAACAAAATAACCCCATTTTGCTTTTGTACAGCTACCAGGTTGGGCATCTTAATTCCTAAGTTTTCCCTCAGAGCAAGTTTTATGACCCTGCATGCTCTTACTTATGAAGCTGCTATGCAAAAACTGAGGAAAAGGTGAACAAACTGCCCATAATTTAAGTGTTAATAAAGATGAAGATTAAGAGATAAGTAGATTTCATCCCTTAGATGATAAATTCCGTGGCAGTTTTATTTTCATTTATAGTTTTTCAGTTGCCCACAGTTCTGAGGAAAAAGTGAGAAACTTGTAAGATGATTTTATTTCAGAAATTCTTGAAGTGGTTGTTTCTGTTGCTGTTCAGTGAGCAATGTCCAGGCATTCAGATATGGGGGAAAAGAAGTAAGCTTTGCTTCAGCAGGGATTGAACAAACCCCAACCTTCTCGAACTACTGGCTTTGGTGCTGTTAGCCTACTTGCAGTTCAGTTTTTTTGTGTTAAATATGTTTACTGTAATTTCACAGGAGAATGAATGCATGAGAATAAAAATCTTGGGAGACTGTTACTACTGTGTCTCAGGCCTACCTGTGTCCTTACCAGTTCATGCCAGGAACTGTGTTAAAATGGGACTCGACATGTGTGAAGCAATAAAGTAAGTATTACACAGAAGACTTTTTAATGTATCAAGACTACTAAGATACTGAGTAATTCTTAGTTTTCTTGTGGATGTTCAAAGTGTATTTATTAGCTGTACTTGGATAGTTAAGCATTAGGTCATGCGTTTATCTCTCATCTTTGCATTAAGTTTGTAAACCTCAACAGATCTCCAGGAGGAGGGAAGCAAATGAAAAGTGTATCTCCTGCTCTAATGCCCTTGTCCCTCCACAGGCAGGTGAGAGAAGCCACAGGAGTAGACATCAACATGAGGGTTGGAATTCACTCTGGGAACGTGCTGTGCGGGGTGATCGGCCTGCGGAAGTGGCAGTACGACGTCTGGTCGCACGACGTGTCCTTGGCCAACCGCATGGAATCCGCAGGCGTACCCGGGTGAGGATCTTCCCTCTCGGTGCTGATTCACCCTGTCACGGGCCTGGGATTTGTAACTGTGCCATGACACAAATCCTCATTATGGGATGATGAAAATAGACCAAATGTGTACTCAGCAGAGTTGTAAAATGTTAATATTTTCTGATTGTGTTCTCAGTGAACTATAAAATTCTGTTCTTAAGCAAGTGGCTGCTTCTTGACCTTCAGTGGGGAAATGCGTGTCTTGAGCAGTGCATTATGTTGACTTAGTTAATCCATGCTGTGCACAGGGATAACACTGCATTTGTGAGTTTAGCTAAGGAATAGATGTGCTACTTAGGTCAACAGGGCCAAGCTGCTTATTTGCTCACTGTTTCTGTGAGTGCATTGATCAGCCCCACTTGAGTTGTATTAACTCTATATTCACCACCCCCCAAAACCCACAAACAACTCAGAAATTAAAATGCAGCCTGCTGGGGAGTATCCAAGCAAGGAGAGTCTCGAGCTGTTGGTTGTTGCACGTTCTCCCTGTATAACATTTGCCAAGGGCAGAATGGGGAGTGAGTGGTCCTGGGTGGAAGAGCTGAGGCAGAGCAGTAGTGTAACTGCCATATGCTGCTCAGCAGTGCCATGATTGGGTCTGAGGCTGACACTCTTGCAGCCTTTTTAAGATGCTCATTGAAAAGGACAAATACAGTTGTTTTTTAAAAACAACATTTTGCATTTTCCTCGTTTTGGAATGTATACTTTTTTCCATTATCCAAGTTGAATTTAGGGATTAGAATAAAAAGACTGTTAGAAGACTTTCCCTTTTTCCCATTCCCAAATGAGACCATGATTTTTTGAGTCTTTTTGAGTTTTTTTGGTAGTCTATGCAAATTAGTACTTTTTAATTTAATGGCATTCATGTGGGTATATATTTAAGCACTGAAGTATGGGTTTCTTTTGGAAAGTGATTCTAACCAGGGTTTCTTATTATTTCTATACCTCAGACAGCTTTTTTTAGGTATATGCTTGTAACTTAAAAATTAATTTCTGCCAAGTAATAAGGGAATATGAATAAAAAATTTTCTTACATTGATGACTGAAACAGAGGAAAACTAATTTGAGCTTGGTTAAGTTGCAATACCAGCAGGGCTGAGTGTTTTAGTGTGTTGATTAAGTAAAAATACAGAGTTGTAAAGTTTCTTTTGTTTGTAAAGCAAACTACATGATTCTGGCATGAAAATATACTTTCTTAGTCATATTTAGGACCACTACCTAATCTTAACAACTTTGATTATTACCTTATGGTCTTCATGTTTGTATTTGATAAGCTAGTAAAGAATTAAACTAGCTTAGGTTGTCATGCTGATTCAGAAACATTACACTTCAATACTTTCTCTGTCTATACCTGTCTTGCGCTTGCTTACCTTGTATTTCTAAACTTGCCAGAGGAAACACCTTCCACTTGTGGAAGACTGAGCCTGACGGGAGGAAGGGTTTCTATTCCCTATGAAAATGGTTTTATTTGTTTCCTGCTTCCCAGAAAAATGATATGTCAATGATTCCCCATTCCAATGTTAGCTAGTCCTGCTCCTTTGGGATCAGAAATTTTATCATTAGGAGCCAGTTAAAGGTTTTATCTAAAATAGGAAGTATATGTATTTTGAGTTTCTGTAATTGAAGCAAATCTAAAGAAAGGATGCAGGAAAACTTCTAGCTTTATAAATATTTTTTTTCCAATGGCAGAGTATCCTTGTTCATTCTGATTTTAAAAATTATTCTTACGTGTAGCAATGTAATACATAATTAAAACAGCAAGGAGTAGCATAAAACTAAAATTAAAAATTCATTTCTGACCAATTATCTCTAACAGATATATGTCTGAAAGATCAGCATGTGTTATTCTCAGGCCTGTCAGCATAGGGAATTGGGTGCAGTGTGCTGGGTGTTGTGTCCCAGCATAGCAAGGGCAGCAGTGCATGTCACAGCTTGCCTGTGAGAGGCAGCCTCAGTGAGAGCAGCTTTTGGTTATGTGCTCATCCTGGAATCCAGTAAGCAATTAGTAACTGCTGAGAAATCATCAGCATGTAATTTGGAAAGAAGTCTGCAGTAAGATCGGAAATGTCTTGTGGCAGTGTGTGATTTGAGGAAGAGGAAGCTTGGTAAAATGGAAAAGGTGGGTAGTGAACAAACATACTGCCTTTTGAGATGAGTGGAAAAGCACAGAAAACTTGTTGCAGTGCTTGACTGTATTGTGAGGCTCAGGCCTCACAGAGGCAATACAGACATCACCTGGAATGCCCCAGACTCTGTGGAATAAAATTATGCTTTAGAGTAAGCTGTAAAATGTCATATTTGAAGGTTCACCTCGACTGCAAAACTGCACAGTTAAGGTAACAATTAACTTTTTTTTTATTTATTTAGACAATTACCAGTAAACAAATAAAAGCATCCATCCTCAGTATTCCAAAACTCTTACCTTTTGGCTTGAAAAATATTGAGGAATTTTTTATTTTTCCTTGTTGGAAGCCACAGCCAGTAGTCTTCAGGTTTTGGATAAATTATCTTCATACAAACCCACATACAGCATAAAGTAAAGGCAGATGGAATGGTGATTCCCTTTCTCTCTGTAGTTAGGCAGGAGCACTGCTCACTGTCAGCTTCCATTCTGGACATGTTCTATTCCCAGCCCTGAGCTAATGGATTGTAGGACTGGTAGCACAGTGTTTAACACTCTGTGGCAAAGAAAAGTGAGACAAGCATGAGATGAACAATGAAGAAAGCAGAACATAAGAAATGCTATTTTATGAACACACTCAAATCTCTTGTTGAGAAATTATATGGAAATATGTTACTTATAATTTATATGGAAAGACATGATGTGGGATACTAGATGAAGTATTTAAGGGAGAGTGTGAACTGGGAAAAGAACAATAGTAGCTGCTCCCCTTAGAAGCGTGTTGGTGGTGTTGCTGTGTCACTCTCTCCTCAGATTGCTTCAGTCAGAAAAGACACTTTCAGAATTTTCCTCCTTTTCCAGCTTACTTTTTAACCCCTACAGACTTTGAAACTATCTTCTCCACTTCTCGTGCATTTCTAGCACAAACAGTCCTCGCCTGTTTTGTTCGAGTTTTCCCTGCAGCTCTCGCCATCTGAAACAAGCTGCCTGTGAGTCTGTCTGTCTTGTCAGTCATCAGATCTCCTTTGATCGTATTTCTTCTTCTTTCTTGTTTGTTTCTGCTTATTTCAATTTCATTTTATACTGATACTGTCTCATTACGGGAAGTGCTTTTCAGTATGCTTGCTATGAAAACGTGCGAGGAAGAACTGCAGTAGAGGACTGCAAATATAATTTTAAGTACTGGCAGGATTTTGCAGTTGGCTGCCAAAGCAGGAGGTGGTTGAAAAGCAGAAGTGTCAGCAGTGGCCATTGAAATGTAAATGAAATGCTTAATGTGACCTTTCTGTGAGTGTTTGGGTCTGTTGTTCTTTCTCCCCTCTCAGCCGTGTGCACATCACTGAAGCAACGTTAAATCACCTAGGCAAAGCTTATGAAGTAGAAGAAGGGAATGGACACCTGAGGGATCCTTACCTTGAATCCATGAATATAAAAACCTACTTAGTGGTTGATCCAAGGGTATGTGTATGTTTTTAAACATATATATTTATTCAAATATATACATTTTAAGTGCATAGGTTTCCGTGGTGTATACACCTTTTTCATTCAGAAACTGAATTAAAACATGGTGTGAGTCACCTTGGATTTGGGAGTTTCAGATCTGAAAACATGTCCTGCTGTTTCATAACATAGCTTTTAGCTTGAAGGCAGTGTTATGCTGAAACATCTTTATGTGGTGCAATTAGAATAAAAACACATATTTGGCTATGTATTGTAAGAAGTGTGTCTCTCACAAACCCAGGTCAAAGGTGGGATGAAGTAATGAAAGAATACCTGTACTGTATGGTCGATTTTAGTTAAAATATTGCCTGTAAAATAGCTCCTAATATCTTCCTCACTATCTTAAAAGGAAGGTTCACCTTCTTTTCAGTGTGTAAAGTTAGTAACTATTGGTTGCTCCTTTGAAGCCTGGTAACTGCAAACACCTGGAGTACTGCTATTTTGAGTAGGTTTGTAGCTGATGAGTAAAGTATTTCAAATGGAAAAAGGCTGCAAATGACGAATTTCTTCGAGTACGGAGGCGCTTTTAATTAGCAAGAACTCGGTCTTACCTTTGTTGCAATTTTCAACACTGCAACCCCCCTCTGTGTGCACAGCACATGCTCTCAGAATGAGGATCTAAGTCTATTAAAATGGTCTGTGTTCACCTGAAGATGCCTATGAAATGTGAGAGAATAACCAGTCGTTGATGCATTGGTTTTTTCTGTAGTTTTATCTTCCTTGTAGTCCTGCGAGGTACTACTGTATACCCTGTCTATACTGCCTGACTCAGCACCTGTGACACAGGGATATAATCTGATGTGGAGTCTGTAATTTGTGGGATCTTCTAACCGCTATTTTGATACACCCTACCTCAGGAATCTGGAATCTTCCCCCTGCTGTTGTGCTGACTGTGAGGAAATTGTGTCTGTCCATCAGATCCTGTGATCTCTTGCATCATCCTAAATAAACCTGGAAGTTTGACTGCTGCAATGTTGCAAGCAAAGGCTTGTGAAGTCAGTTGAAGCAAATTCATTCAGTATACTGTGATTTGCTTTAGCTCAAATTAATGAAATGAGATAAAGGAATTGAGATTGGCTGACATGTTGCTGATGTGTTTAGAGTCCTATTAAATAGTGAGATTGTATAGTCCTAATCTGTTTTTAAATGAGTGTGTTTGTTTTCGTTTCTGTTAGTCCAAACAATGCATATCAAATAATCATCTCCCTAAAACAAGAGTTAATGATGGGCTGAAGATGAGAGCATCTGTTCGGATGACACGTTATTTAGAGTCCTGGGGAGCAGCCAGGCCCTTTGCCCACCTGAATCACAGAGAAAGTGTGAGCAGTGACTCTTCAAGTTCTCAAGGAAGGCGAAGAAAGGTGAGGGCTCAAGTAGTGATTGTCAACATATGATTGCAAACTGTTCCTGCTGTTTATGGCGTGAAACTCAAAATTTGACTTGATTTTTGTGGCTGAACGTCTGCTATTGGTGTTAAATGTGTGCTCTGAACTGAGAAGGTATCTGTGCAATATCTCTTTGTCAGAACTTAACAATATTCAGACTCTGCCAATCTCTAGCCCACTACAATCATAGTAAACCTTCAAAGTGAAACTGTTTTTCCTATCATTTTTCCACCTTGGGGTTCTGCCTACTATGCATGTTTTTTGAAAAAGGGTAATTTACCAGCTTCCACATGAACTCAACATTTACTTGAAATGTATAGATAATAAATAGTCCCTCGACATGCTCTACCTGCAACTGGATTTTTATTATTAAAGAATTTTTAAGAATAAGAATTCTTAAGATTTTTAGGATTTTAAAATATAAGAAAACTAATTTATGCTTCCATCTGCACTTCCTGAAAGTTGGAAGGAGGAAGTGTGCTTGACATCAGGTGTGCTCATGGAGGCACAACTGTAGGCAATTTTAATTTCAGTACCTAATCATTCAGGTTTGTGGGAGTGTTTTCCGGTCTACTTTCCTCTGCTGTTAGTTATTTTGGTGTGTAGAGAAAAATGAAAGGGAAAGTCTATTTCATTTTTGCTTTGTTTTGGTTTTGGGTTTTTTGTTTGGGGTTTTTTTGTCAGTAAACACTTCTCACTTGTTAAAGCAGAAAACATTACTAGAAAGGTCTGCTTTTTATAAACTTTTCTGTTGCAGAATGGTTATTTTGGTTTTGTTTGTTTTTTTTTTTTAAATTTATTAATGTTTATTTTCAATATTTGTTTGCCGTTCACTGAGTTTGTAACTTATTTTAACTTATTTTATTTAGGAAATACCTTTGTGTTCTACTGGGCGCCAGAGAACTTCTGACAGGTTTGTCAGGTCCCTTCTTTGCTTTTTAAATACATTGTCTGTGCTCCTCTTGCAGTTCAGTGTGCTGTAAGCATGCGATCTTTTGGTTGATTAATCACTATGTGTATGGTGTTCCCGCCTGGGAAAGGTTAAGCTCAGTCTTTGGCCTTTAAAAGATTTCTCAGTTCATGTTTGTTGTTGTTTGCAGACTGTAAAAGCAGTTTCCCCTCTCCTTGTCTTACTGACCCCTCAGTCATTCCAGTTCCATTTTACTCAATGGGCTGCAGCAGGATGGGAGAGTGTTGGGAAGGGAGAGCCCTAAAGAGCAGTGGAAAACAGACCAAACCAACTCATACCCATACTGTACATATGTGTATATTGTACCTGCTTGTGCTACCTCAGCTTTTGGGTTGCTTATTCACAGATGCCAGATTTGTTTGTAACATTGTAGCACAAAAAAACCACAGTTAAACATAACACTATCAGTAAACTTATAAATATTATTACTAATATGTATTATATTTTCCAAAATGTGATGGTTAGTATTATTAATGCATGCCATTATAGTGGAATAAAGAATTGGCACTATTCATATAAGTGCTTATAGTGGTACCTGTAGCACTGAGTTAACTAAGGAGATGATTTTCACTTGGGAAACAGTCCTTCAGTTTATCAAAACATTGTATTGAAAAATGCATATTTTAGGTAACCAGAGAAATGCCTAGTAAAGTGCTCATGGATGTATTTGTTTATCAGTTTGGAGCATTCTTTTTTAATTTTTTCCTGGAAGCTTACCCCCTTGGTATGCTGAGGAAGTATGCTGTCTGGCCATGAGTTGTTTCTGAACAGCATTTGTGACACAGACTTCATTTTGTTCTCAGAAATTCATCTCAGAAGGGAAGGATAGAGGAAGACATTTATGATGAAATGATGTCAACCATTGAGGGCCTCAGTTCAACGAAGTATGAAGTATTTTATTTTTTCCTTCATATTTTCTTTGAGATTAACCTGCATTCTCAATTTTAAGTCTAGATATGGAACATATGTATTGAAAGTGAAATATTACGAGGATTTTTGTCTTGTTTTTCTTTTGGTCTTTGGTTTTTACGTAGTTTCTTTTTGTTTTTAATTTGAATGTGGGAGTATTACTACATTACTGCAGCAAGAAACCAGTGGTTTGTCTAGCTGTTCAATGTAGTGTAGCATCAGGAAATAGCAAAATCATTGCTTTGTTTCTTATGACTGTCCTAAAGTAATGAGCTGAACTGCAGTGTAGGATGGGATAGAAAGTTAATGCTTGTGATCTCTTTATTAAAATAAGAAGTGTCAGGAAATTGGGTGCTGTCCTGAACAAAAACTATGTGGAAAGTCAAAACACAGTTTCGAGCATAGTAATAAAGTTGCTTTAGTGTCTGGTTCGCTGAAGACAAATGGTCTGTCAGTTGCAGGTGGTGCATTTGGCAGGACATTTGCATTTAAAAGCAGGCAAACACACGCAACAGTGGTTTGTTTTTTTTTTTAAATTTAAAATACAGAATTTAAATTCCTAACAAATGTAGATCATTGAATTTGAGAGGAAAAAAACCATGGTTTTTTTAATCTAAATTCTATCAAGGCTGTACCTCAGCTATTCCTCATAGAGGCCTCCTATTATTTAAGGGAAGTTTTTGGAGGCTGTGAGCCATCTCTAACATCTGCTATTATACTTTTCTATTTGTAAACCTTAGGGAAGGTTTGGAGTTACATTTTTCATGTAACTGGCAGATGCTGCTGTGTGAGTGTTCTGGATCTGCCTGTCAGCTACATAAAAACATAATCACTCCCATGTTCCGCTGTGAAACATAAAAACCTTGCAGTGCAGAATGTCAGATGTGTGCGAGTGGCACTCCCACCCCGTACACTGTGGATTCTCAGCCACAGTGGTGCTTTTGCATTCTGTCCTTGGCCTGCTGTGTTTGTAACACGTGTGTTTCTCTGGATGCAGTCCCTGGTGCGGCAAATCTGATGACTTCTGTGGATTTTCACTGATTTTTGCAGAACCTGGTCTTGAAAAAGAGGTTGGTAAGAGCAAAATAATCCTTTTTGGTCTTTGATTTGCACTTCAGAGCAGCATAGAAATGTTTCCTTCTGAAGCTGTGTTCTGGAGGTGACTGCACATCCAAAGAGGTTTTTTGGTTTCTAGTGGAAAGCAGATCCCATGAGTCCTTTGAGCTGGTCATTCTTCCTTGAGAATGCAAATTCTGTAGGTTAAAGGAGATTGTCTCTAGTCTTGCCCTAAGGGAGTTAGCAGGAGAGTGGCAATTTTACTATATAAGCTACTTCTCTCAAAACTAATGAGATTTAAAGAAGCAAAAAAAGGATTTCTGCATTTGTAATAAAAATACTTTGCTCCACTGTAGATTGAATGCTAATATTTGTCAGGCTTTTCCTATTTGAATAACTGCTCTTTAATTCACTGTGCTGTGTTGTACTGTATTTAGTCTCTTGTGGTGTGTATATACACTTGAAGTTTACTTCTGGGTATGTCCTTTTTTGATAAGGATTTTGACCATGGGTATCTGAAGGGATGATTTACATGCTTTCTGGATTTCCTTCTAGCCTGGAAATTATCCTTCGGACGGGGATGTTTTTCTTGACAGGTTTTCAAGTTTGTTTTTTTTTCTCCTTCCCCCCCTCCCCCTTTTAGTTCTAGGTATATTTTAAATAGTACAGTACAAACTTATATATGTGCCATCACAAAAATGTAGTAGAATGAAAAAAAAAATCCCACCCTGGATTTATCCTGAACATTTATTCTACTCTGTGTTTCAGTATCGCACCATCCCTATTTTGAAACTGAAGAGCTACTTTGCCTGTGCTAGTTTTGTGTTCCTCTGTATATTTGTGATACAGATGTTTATAATGCCAAAGTAAGTATGGGTATTTTTATTATTTATAACTCAAATTAACCAACTGCTATAGTGAAATTCATGTGCATGGAACTTTTTGGAATTCCTGAAGGTTTATATTTATGAAACAGAAACCTCTTAAGACTAATTTACCCCATGATAAAGGAGTGCATTCATGTTGTTGGCATAAGAACCTTTATATCAGTATAAAAATAAAATAGAAATATTTATTTAGTGTTTAATTTACTTAGTACACATAGGGAGCTGGTCAGTTAAATGAGAAGTAGTTGGCAGTAAGCACACTGAGCAGCAAGAAAATGGGATTTAGCTGGTTGAACTGTGCTCAGAGATCCTTTTGTCTGTAGAGCTATAAGGAGGGAACTCACACCTCCAAGAAAGCAGGTGCTTGACAGTTCTGAAATTTATGGCATGTTTGTTTCTCATGGCTGCTGCAATGCACCTTCCATGTGATTTATGCACAAGGCAGTGGTTTGGGACATCAGGAGAAGAATCTCTTGAAGTAGCGATTGTGCAACAATAACCTCTGTGATGTTATAGTCATAGTGCTATTAGAAGAAAAAATTAAACTTGCTTTTTTTAATGTTTCCTCTTCTTCTAGAACTGCAAAACTGGGAATTTCCTTTGGAATTGTTGCAGTCATCATTGCACTTATTTTATTTCTGTGCTTTGCTGAGAAATGTATGGTAAGTTTTGTTTTTAAAAAAGGTTTCTAGCTTTCAGAAGTGAATGAATAACATTCAGGAACTTGATGTATCTTTTATGATGATGAAATAAGGTGTTAATTTCAATAGGAGTTACAGGAGCCTTGAACCTCAGGTTGCCAGAAGATTCCATTGCCTGAAACGGGTCTTCATGTGTGAAAATTCACACTGTAAATTGGAATTATTTGGGTGTCAGAATAGAAGGGTAGAAGGCAGGAGATAGCATTGCTTTTTATAAATTTACTTTTATATTTGTCATTAATAGTTATTTTGGTTGTAAATACTGGTATTTTCTATACTGGAAACTATTAAAATCAAACTTATTTTGCATGCAAGATTAGTTTTAAAAATAATTTATGACGTGTTGTGGAGATTACAAATATATGAATAATTTATTAGCAACAATTTCATAGCTGTTAGAAGTCCAAATTCACCATTACATCAGTTAGGACACTTTGCATTTGAAGTTCCTTTTTCTTTGACAGCCAGCCCATAGTGACACAGAGTTCAACAAAATGAAGTAAAAAAGTCCTTCTGCAGTTGAAGAGGGAACAGATTTTAGAGAGTTCCTTACACTCATCATATCTGTGCAGTGCTAGACCCAAGGGTGGGAGGGAATTCCGAAGTGCTGCTGAGGACATGCCACCACCATCATACGGCATCATCCTACTGTGGTGATGGAGACCTCCCAGAAAAACTGCCATGGAAAGAAATGGTTTCTTACAGAGCCAGGTTCAACCTGTGTAAAGGAGAAAATTGCAGGAGATAAAGATTTATGATTAATTTAAAAGTATGGTTAGGAAAGTGTATGGATTTTGTGCATGTATGGTGGGGTTTTGTATGTATATGGATGGATTTTTGCATATATGTCTAAGTAGAGAGATGTGCATGTATGTGCATGCACATATTGCTTCTACACATATAAATACCCATGGAGAAAAAAAGAAAATTCCAAGATTGCACTTGCATCAGACTTGAGTTTTATTCTGGGAGTGTTTTGGTATAGCATCCTTGAATAATCCCTGCAATCATTCAAAGTATATGCTTTAGTGGATGTTTTTCTCTTTAGCAGCAGTGGTAGGCCATAAGGATGCCAAGAATGGGGACTGTCTATGATTAGTTTTGAATTAGTCATCTGAAAATGGAATTCCAAACACAACATTATAGCTCTGTGATTGAAAAAAATACGACACAATTTGTCACTGCACTTTTATTAACTTTCTCTAGAACTTTCGGTCAGATCATAATTCTGTATTTTTAAAGCACAAGTTCAGAAAATTTTAGCACCCAAACTCTTTGAAGTAAGGAAGCATTGTCTCTATTTTCAGGGTGCTGGACATTGACCCTGAATGACTAGATTCAAAGCTTTAAATTAGAATTCCAGCGAAGACTTCTGATATTCTCTTGCAGAGAAAAACCATTTAGAAATATTTCTTCCCCTGTATCAAAATGTTATTCCTGTTACTGAAACAAATTAATGTTGTTTACAGAGGTGCTGCTCAGATCGTTGGCCTTTCCTGCGCCATCTTTGTGCTGTCTCAGAAAAGGTGGAAACAATGCCTTTACTTAGGCTTCCTTTAGCAGTCATCACTATAGCTGCTTTGCTGATTATAGCGATTTTTAATTTGGTAAGTAATCACACGATCTTTATTCTATGAACTTGTTGTAGAATCCACAGTTTGGGTAACTTCCTGTATTCTTTTCAAGTAACAGCTTTTTGCTGCTTTTTCTAATGTCTTATTTGCAACATGAGTTGATTTACTCGTATTGCATGATGGCATGTCGAGTCTCTCCATTTCTAGAACTGGAAGTACTTGTGATAGATTGGAGTTCTAGTTTACACCACTGTTTCTTGCTTTCAACATGGCATTCATAATAAGTCTTGATTTTAACCCTCATCAATGTTAGGGACTGTCTTCCTTTTTTAACAATGTTAAGGATGGTCTTTCTTTTTTTCTTTAATGTGCCTTTAAATGTTTGGCTGTGGCAGGTGGCACTTTAAGCAGCTCACTGTGGTGATTTCACTCACTAGTATTAATGTGGATGAGGGAGCGAAGAATATAGCTTGGCTTTCTTTTAAAACCAAAGGCATTGTGTAGTTACTGCTGGAGTAAGAAGGAAATGTCGTCTGTCTTTTAACTTTAGTTTCAGGATTGTATTGCACTTCGGGTATACTTGTGAAATACCCCTTTAATAACCTCATTCTCAAGGCCATGTTTCTGGTGTGCCT